>JACCID010000437.1:0-66958 GCA_018906775.1 Sycophila sp. Sp_5
TCCCGTTATGCCTCTTGTAAGAAGCGCGGATCTTCGGGACACAATTGACGCGCAAGATGTTTTATTTGTGTACGATCGCGTAAATTTCGAAATGCTACAATATACTGTGCATTAAGCGATATATCGCGCTGTCCTTTACCTTGATGAAAAATGTTTTGAGTTATAAAAATTACACTAAGGTTATTATGATGACTGCCTTTTGTAAATAAATTCACAATAGCACTACTCGAAGAAGACTCCCGCATTAAATCGTCGAGAATCAGTAGTTTCGGTCTTGGATCACTTGAGTAATCCTCGTTTCTAGGAAGTCCCTCGCGAAATTCAATATTTTTACCGAGATTCCTGTAACCCGCTTGCCACTCAGCATAATAAAAAATAATACGGTCAAATTTAGTATCACTCATACGATCAATGTATTTTAAGAATTTTTTACAAATTCAGTTTTACTACACCCAGTTGGTCCGCAAAGCATCGACGTCCACGGATGTTTCCAACGCGTATCCATATTGAAGACTAATATTTTAACAGCGCGATGTTACTTTTTAATATAAATAATATCTTATTTGCTATCATATGTTGTGCAGAGGAGTGGGAGGGAAGGAAAGAGAGAGAAGACAAAAATATATATATGTTTTTTTTATTCATTTATCTTTTAAAAGTAAATACATAATCTACAATAATTTTCACAAATTATTTTTTTTTGTATGTTTATGTTAAAACGCTTTCAATTACAACTTTTTTTTTATATATTCAGCATATTTCAGATTAACTACATAACCTATAATTTTCTCAATTCTTTGTATTCTCATATAAATCGTTCTCGATCGCGAACATCCTCCTCCCACATACCAACTCGTGCTGTACGACTTGCAACCCCCATACATACATTATTTGAATTTTCACCTTATCACTAAACCGCACAATTTTTTTTCTTCTTTTTTCGGATTTAGTTGTACTGCATGGGTGGATGATTTATTCCCTCCCTTCTCGATCCTTCTCTTCTTCCTTCTTCTTCTTCTTTGAATTCCATTTCTCCATTGGCAAGATACTTGAGATATACGTTCTTCGTGTAGTGATATCCTTTTCAAAGTTGTTATAGACGTTCGTATCACTGATAAGTAGTTTATTTATCCTGCTGGGCAGAAACAATGAGAATTCCGATGACTCTGATGAAATATCTTCTTTAAGCGTTAACAATACTTTAGTACCATATTGGTGTTAGCTTTTCTTATAAGTTAACGTAATAACGTTTATCTACAATTAAATCTTTTAAACTTCTGGTGGGTGGATATGAAAAAGGAGTTTTCGCTACCGCGTTGATCTGCTCCATATTCAAACTTAAACTGTGTTAAATGTGATATCTAATTGCAATTTCCACTATCGTATGACTGAATCTAGTCGCCGAGACGGGAATTTATATTCATAAAAAGCTGTGTTTGCAACAGCCCCCCACCCTACCCCCACTCCTCTTTTTTCAATAAAAGCTTCTGATTCATAGTTCCACCACCACCGTCACTACTACTACTCTGTTTATTTGTGTATCCCCTCCTCCTTTTCCTTTTATTCACCCACTTTGTAGCCGTATGGATAACTTTTGTCCAACCCAATAAATCGACGCTTTCCGTAAACAGGCTTGCAAGTTTTTTTTCGATAACTGTCATTACTTCATGGAAAGCCGATCTTCGAATAGCGGATGACGATAGAGTAATTTCATTACCCCAACCAGTCACCAAGTCGCGTATGCTATCGTAATTGATTTTTTGACTGTTGACAAAATTCAGCCTTATACCTTTTACTTTGCATACACATTTTTCGTCACCTGTAGACGTTTTAAATTTGTATGCATAAAATTTTGGACCACCGGAAATGAAAGAGGTGATAAAACTCCCGACACCATATTCAGATAACTCATCTGTTAACTCACCCAGCATACTGCCTACAGGTAAATCGGGTTCTCCATCTTTGCTTACATAAAAAACTGAATCTATATCATAATATAATGCTCGAGAACCTAGTTCATTTAAATAATCAAATAATTTCAATCGAGCTTGAGCTGTCGTAAACGCTGCGATAACAACGCTATTGGTAGGGCTCGAGAAGAACGTGTCATCTCTATACCTCCACCCGACGTACAATATCTCATCGTTAACTGGTAGCACGCCAGTGATCTCAATTTCTAGGGTATTGAGTAAATCATTTAATCTTTTGGCTTCTGTTACCACCTCCGTTTTTTGGCATATTTTCTTTTTGCCCTAATTTCCCCATAAAGAATTTAAACACAATTTCGCTACGGATCTCAACCCAGCGTTAAAAAGTGATATTATTTTTATTTAACTGTATACCTTCGGATCTTTCAAGGCCGTATATGTATCTCTCCTTATCTTCCTCACTGACACATTCTGGAGGATATCCGGAGGCTTCGGTTTTCTGTTTGAAAAATTCATCAATATAAGAGGCAAATATACCACCGTCTTTTGATTGAATTATTTTTTGAACATCTTTAATTACGTATCCCAACTCTACACTCCGTTTTATCTCCTCTGACACCCATGTACCGTGCAATACTCGCTCGTTCGGATCATCATGAGGACAATCTTCTTGAATCATCGCTTCGCAACATGAGCGACATAATGGAAATATTAATTTTCCATGCATCCGGACAGGTAGAACTGGATGGTATAGGTTACGAGGTGGGAGGATATCACACATGATAAGGCCTGCAATGTTAGAAATATCTAAAAAATGATCTCCTAATAATTCACAACATTCATTACCAATATATATTTGAGGATGACCAATCGGATATTTACCGGTTTTACAAATATACGGGTATAATGAACATACATCGACGTACTTAATTTTTTCACTATCTTCACACTCGTAGATTTTTACAGTATTACCTGTACGACCTCCAAAGAAGGAATCGCGTGGGTTTTATTGGCTTTCGATTGATCGTTTCAACGTTTCTCTCTATAAATATATTTAAGTCGACATTTTCTGAAATTTCTCGGTTAAAGGTACACTCCCACATTTCAATTAGTTGATAGTTACTTGCCTTAATTTTTTCGCTAATAGCACAAGTTTTTTCATATTTATCATCCATTGATTCACCACATGTAAAAGGTTCATCTCTATTCATTTTAAAACAACGAGGACAGCCATGCCAGAAACAACCATGAAATTGAAGAACGACACCCTTATGATTTTCATTTACCTCAGGTTCGCAAAACCCATCGACACGAATACCTTCTATAAGTGTTTTTTCCCGACCCCGACCAGCGTGAATGATAGTTCGAGCTAAAACCTGCTCCATCCAGTATAACCACTGAATTGCTTTATTAGATTGATTATCCGCCATTCGGTAACCTCTTACTGGAGCTATGCCTATTTGATTCTTTTTAAAAAATTTTTTCGGTACACACGTAAGCAGGTAGAGGCTATAGTAACACATTCTTCGAATGGATCTACATTAAATTTCATGAAATTCGATCGAAAATTTAAACAGGCTTGTCTTAAAATGTTTACATCTTGTTTACAATATTTTACAATTTCTTTTTCAAAATTAAATACATAACCGGATGCAGTTTGTTCATTGTACCACTCTAGAAATTTTGATCTATGAGCAGAAGTCATAGAGTTGATAGCATACATTTCCAACGGCGGCAAAGGACCAACATAAGATTGATTTTCAGGAGTATTGAATAAGTGTGGGAATGTACCTTTTTCAATCTCCAATAACCCGTAAGATTTTGGGAGACTGCTTAATGGCATGTGGAAATAATTAAGACTATCAATAAATTTTACATTTATGTATTCTATTATAATAATCTTTGTACCATTCAGAATCACCGATGGTTTAACGCATCCTCTACGATTCTCAACAAGATATTTAAATATAAATTGGGCATCGAACCCTTGCGAGTTGTGTGCTATGCAAATTGTTTTTTTAAAAGATGTTTTTCGCTCAAGTGCTAAGTCTACTAGCTGTTTGACAGGGTCTTTGGTGAAAACATACTCACGCACACCACAATGTTCACAATTATTAGAAATATTACAATCATCAATACAAAAAGTACAGACTTGTTGAACCACACATAAATTAGGAATATGTACTTTTTTATCATCATCACCTAATACTGACACGGTTTGTTGTGTTTCAAAATCATAAAATAAAAATAAGCTATGTGGTCTTACATTTTTACATTTAATTGGCTGCATGTAACATAAGTGACCAACTGGCAAATTTTCATTACACACAGAGCAAAAAGATTTCCCACATTCGTGACGCATTGATTGACTGAACAATCGTACAGTCTTGTGACATGTTTGGCAAATTTTAATTGCCTCACATACGGTTGTTCTTGTTCTGTTAAAGGATCCTTGCGCTAAATGATTTTTAAAACAATCAGCACCAAAAAAATACCTAAAGCATTGATCGCATTTCCTTTGATTTTGAGTACTATCACACACTGGTGTTTTTAAACACTTATAACAGCGGTTAGAGCACCTATGATCTTCTACACGTTTATAACTTTTATTGCACGGTATACAATATCCTTTGCTTCCTGATGCACCCACCAAATTTAGAATCGGCTCATAATGATTCGAATTTTCGTAATACATTATTCGAAGTGTGTGAAGTATGCTTCCGTAAATATCTATTACGAATCTTGTCCCATCGTGAAGAGGTAAACTGCCCGTACCAAAGGTATGAAATGAGTATATCACTATAGCTATACCATGGTTAGCAAGAAAATTTTGAAACTGATGTATTTCCGGAATTCCACAGCCGTCGGGGGGGATCGTTACTTGTGCCATATTGACAAGTTTCAGAGCCTCTTGTTTTTGAAAACTACTGTTCCATTGACGGATTTTATTCCAATATTTATGTAAATCACCCGACCTTATCTGACCTCTAATACTGTATGCAGTCGCAGCGACAAGAGACCGTGGTAGACATAGATCATCATCATTACGAATTTTTAAAATCGAGCGTTTGTTCACGCATTCTTCCGTTAACCGTACACGTCCTTGACCTCTCACATCTTTCACTAATGCACATTTAATTATCAAAGAATCGTCAATGTTAAAATTACTGGCACTCTGGACCGCACTAAATATCATCTGCCACAAGTCATCTACATCAAAATTTTCGATGAGTCGAAAAGATAGCCATAAACCTCCTTGATTGAAATGATCAGATTCTATAGTTAAACCAATAAAATCTGTTGGATCACGACCTGCAGTGAGGCGGGCGTGTAGCCGGTTCATACATCCTTCTAACCACTCGAAAATATTAGCACCTTCAGGTGGGGCGGGAATCCGACCTTGAATTTCGATACCTTCCATTCCAAATCTTCTATACAACCGAGATGACTCTTCCTCAACTATAAAATTGGGCAAAACTTCTTCTTGAACATCCTGTCTTGATACTCCTTGTCCACTCTGTAAAAAGGAAACTGTAAAATAAAAAAAATCCATTCAATAAAAATAAAATGAATCTATGCTTTGTGTAAGCGTTCAACTTACATCCCGTCTCTTCTTCTTCATCGGTGGAGGAACATGTGCTGCATGTTGCCGATGATGATGACGATGATGATGAACCTGTCTCCTCCTCCTCAACGTGTAGGTCTGTCTGCAACCTCTCCTCCTCCTCCATAACACGAAGGTTCTCTTCTTCTTCATTATCAATATTGCTTTCACAATTTAATATAACATCATCACCCTCGACGTCATCACTCATTTCTTGTATAGCTGTCCAAAAAAATTTATATCCCTTATCATTTAAAAAAAATTTTAATTTTTCTATTGAAGCGATAACGATGATTTTTTAATGGATCGTAGATCGCGAACCGAAGAATCTAAATTTCAAGTCAAATTGAGGATTCGATTAGAATTGAAGAAAATTATTTTTTGTAAATGGGTGAGATCGAGTGAACGTGAGATAAGAGCAAGCGAGACGAGTGCTCGACCAGGTCTTATCACCCAGGCCACATGACTCATTCGACCACTTACAGAATTTAAATTTCGGTAATTTTCAAAATTTTTTAATTTTTCGCGCTGAGATCGACCGAAGAGCTGAGGGTGAAGCTTCTGTTAAAAAATCGTCAAAATATCTTTATTTAATAAAAAGTTAGCTTTTACAATTATTATTAACTTTTTTTCTATTGAAGCGATAACGATGATTTTTTAATGGATCGTAGATCGCGAACCGAAGAATCTAAATTTCAAGTCAAATTGAGGATTCGATTAGAATTGAAGAAAATTATTTTTTGTAAATGGGTGAGATCGATTCGACCACTTACAGAATTTAAATTTCGGTAATTTTCAAAATTTTTTTATTTTTCAAATTGGGATAGACTGAAGGGTATGTAATGTAAATATAGTTAAAAATTCGTCGATATATCTCAAGCAGATCGTAAATTAATTTATCAGAAAAAGACTTACCATGCTGTAATAATATCTCTTGTATCGATGCATGTTGTTGATAATTCCTACGATGAATTGTTTCCACAACCATTGATAGAACACACTTATTATTAAACAGTCCACGTTTAAATAGATAATTAAGTGTGCTTAATGCACAATGTGACAAAATACTTTTTAATTTTTTTAATAACACCTCCTTTGATAATAATTTTAAATTTTCTTTTCTCATATATTTAGCAATATTTTTAATAAATGGGTCTCGCTCCACACATACACGTAGAGTACAAGCAAGAACACTGTGTGCATGACTTTTGGATATATCCATTTCAAATAAGTAACGACTATCTGTCTTTAAGATCACTTGTGAACTGAAAATTAACGCTGTGGATTTTGCTGTATTTAAAGAGCTAGATTTTTACAGAGAAGAGAGGGGATTGTGGAATATTCGGGTGCATTTCGGTCAGCACTATATACCCCTATTTTCTTTTCATTTTCGTGGAAGAAAGCTGCCTCGAGAGATATGATCTCTCCGCATCAACCAGCTTAAAATTTGATGTCAGCTACACGCTCCGTAGCTTACAATAACCAACATGCACGTACATCTCTGGAGCTTTCTCGAATCGAAACTGCAAGGATCAGCAGACTCAAGTACATCTACAACTTTCGGGGCGCGCATGTCTAAGCGTGAGAATGAAGATATGGTTTAGCACAACATATCAACAAGAAAATAGAGCGCTTGTTTTGACCTCGAGACGCCTCCGTAGCTTACAATAGTAAGCATACGCGTGTATCTCTGGAGCTTCCTCGAAACTGCAAGGATCAGCAGACTCGAGCGCAGCTGCATCTACCCGTGTGCACGTCTCAGCGTGAGAATTAAGCTATAATTTGTACGGCATATCAACAAAAAAAAAATGCAGCGTTTGATTTGACCTCGAGACATCACGTGCATCTCTGGAGCTTTCTCGAGGACTGTAAGGATCAGCAGACTCGCACACAGCTGCAACTTACCGTGCGCTCGTGTCAGCGTTAAAAAATTAAGATGCGGTTTGCACTGCATAACAAAATATTAATTCAGTTGCGAGGATGCTCCCGGGTGAGTAGCATCTCCGGAAGTTGTCGGGCTTATTTTAAAAAATGAATATTAATACGGCTATCGAATCATTACAAGACTTTCAATACGTCGGGGAATGGGAGATTGAAATATTGAACTATTTAAGATTGCGACGAGAAAACTCCCCGACCCCGTCGAAAGTGTCTGTTGGCAGCAGTAGCAGTGCAACACAATTTTGTGGGTTTAACGCCGATAGCTACAGCGAGGAAGAGGAAAGGTATCGTCAAGGTTTCCTCAAGTTTTTTGATAAGGAGATAGCTGCTACCACCACCACCACCGCCACGACCTCGAGTACCTTGGGGCAGTTAATATCTAGTGCGGAAAAAAAAGTGTGTCGGCAAGACGCTTGCGTTTATTGCGACAGAAAATATTACTTAATAAGTGAGCAAAAAATTGTTTGGCGTTATTGCAATAGGTGCAGAGGGTGGATTTCCCCCTTCTGCACCTCTGACTCAAAGTGTATGTCCCGTTCATGTAAGTGTGGGGAGGAGAGAGAGAGAGAGACCAGCGAACATCGGGGGAAAAATAAAGAATGGTAAGTGTGTATATGTGTGTACAATAAAGTGTTGTCAGCAGTTTCGAACACTCTCTACAGTATGACTCAGTAGTTTGGGCCCACTGTGGAGCGTCTACCCCCCCCCCCCCCACTCCTCCTCCGGTCATTGCCTCTCTGGGAGGAGGAGTGGGGGTTTGTTGTGACGCTCCATAGTGGGCCTATAACTACTAGCGCCATAAATTGCGTAGAAAAATTATTTTCACATAATTTAACAAAATATTATAAAATCAAAATAAAAAGATAAATCCAGTACATTAAATAAAATAAATTTAATAATGAAAGTAACATTCGAAATATTTCAACTACATGATGATATAAACTTTGTGACGTTGCGTTCCGCTCGTGAGAGTCGCGAGCCTTCCCCGTGCAACGTCGACAAAGGTTGCACCACGATTGCCCGGGACTTTTCCTGTAGAACGGGCGCCAGGTGTTTGAAACACCACCCCGGGCTGCTTCCTTCTGCGCTGGCTAGCTGCTGGAAGAGCTAGAGACCTAAACCCGATAGCCGACGGGGCTCGGCTATCCGCGACAATCAGACTGTTTATTCTCACACAAAACACACGCACAGAAATAAAACAACTTAATCCACTTTACTCTATTTATTCGGCACTTCCGACGGCCACAACGATAATACAATTTTACTTACAAATTTGGGGCTTTGCTGGCACCTCGCTAAAACACGGGTCCCGCACGCCACACAATCGCAATTTACGTCTACGCGACAACTATCTACTGCAACGACGACTTGATCTCCCGGCGACTTGCGCCCCGGATCGCGGCACTCTCGCGACGTAACAGCCTCCCGACGGCTTGATTTCCTGCTCCGCGACACTCCGCCGGCACCTCACCTGCGCAGCGGCGATGATCGTCCCTCTGCCTCTTGCTCCGCTCCACTCACCGGCGTCCTTCTCTCGCCTCCTCGACGTAGCTCCTCTCCAACGCTCGACTGACAGATGACTTTACAACGACTTCGACTGACTTCTACGACGACCGACAATAACGGAGAGCTTCGGGCTGGGGTGTGCTCTTGGAGCGATCCAGCCAACGAGTATCTCGTCGAAAATAGCATCTCGCCGCATCTTCTCTGGTCGCCGGTCTGCTGCTCCCGTGGCTGCTGACCAGATCGTTATGCCCTCTCGTAGCAGTCGCTAGATTCTCTGCCTAATGCGTGAATGATGGTGGGCGTCGGGCTTTCAGCGGGCTCGTAGCCTCGGGTGGACGTCGTCTTTGAGGGGCCGGTGACAGCCTGGGCATACTCCGAGCGTCGCGTCGTCTCTCTTCGTCTCGTCTGTACTGCGGGTGGGCTCGTCGTGGCTCTTTCGCGGGGCAACCGCGAAACCTCCGGGAAACGTTCGTCGCGTTAGAAATAAAATAATATAATTTAACGGCGCGATTGCGTGGCGTCGATCGGCGTCCTCGTTGCCTAGGGGAAACCTCGTCTCCGTGAAAATACACGTCACAACTTGGTTAATAAACCAAAAAAGGAAGCTGTTATAGAACTAACCCTATTGAAAAATCTTACGTAAGATTTTTTAATAGGGTAAGTATACCGAACAGTTTCCGAAATATGAACTATCGAAAAACCGCTGCCAATTCATTGGCATTAAGCGTCCTTCTCAAAATACATTATTGTTCCTATACAGGGTGTCCAAAAAGTAACGAAACACTTAAAAATTCCACCTAATAAAGATTTTTTTGAAAAAAAAACGAAGATCATCCTAGTAGTAACTTTCAACGAGGAATCCAATAATGACCTTGGAGTTAACCTTGAACTTGACCTTGAAGGTTATTTCAAGGTCAACTTTTTTTCCTTAAATGGAAACCCCTATTTTTAACATCGGCAATCGATAGAGCGGTAAATTTTACGTCCAAATATGTACTGAGATCATAGGTAAAGTACGACCTTGAGCTCATCTGAAAGTCATTAACGTTGAGCGAGGTAAGAAGCGGCTCTTTCCTGCACTTCTTTGGGGCAGCTGTTAACGAATGAAGTTAACTAATTCTTGGAGTAATTGTTTCACGAGGAGTCCAGTGGTTACCTTGGATTTGACCTTCAAGGTCATTTTAAGGTCAACTTTTTTTACATTTAGCGTTACCCAGGAACAACTAAGTCCCCTTGCCCTCGCGATCGGTGTGTTTGATTTACGCGAGTCACCTTCTTAATTTTTGAATATTATCATCGATTATTTTAATATCCTTATTTGACCTTATTCACGAATGACAATCGAATAAATCTTTATCTTTTGACTTGTATCTTACTAATATTAAATTTCTGTTAAATATCTGATAAAAAAATTCATTCTGTAAGTTAATTTTTATAAAAGCCGGCCATGGTATAAAATAAATTTTGGTATTAAATATTACTGTACTATCATCCAACTCACAAATAATAAAATAATCATACATAATTTATTTATTTTCTTCTCAAAAAAATGATATTATTAAAATTAATATCGAAAAGGATATAATTTTTTGTTTAACAACTAATATCTCTCATTCAGTAATGAGTGCAATAGTTAGATTGTGATAGAACTTTATTGTTAGAACACTACTCTACAATTTTTTTTTTTTACGTTTATCTGTGTTACAAGTTTTTGTTTTTTCATCTCAATTAGTTTTTGAGTAAGGTTTGACCTACAGACTCAAAATGGAACGCCTGACTGAACGAGAGAGAATTACGATTCTCATGATAAGCGGTTGGGGTCAAGTGGAAAGAACTTTAAGGGCAGTGAAGAATGCATTCAATGGAACGTTTAGAGTTAATAGAACTCCAATCGCTCTTTCGACCGTTCGGAATACAGTTACAAAGTTCAATAGTTTTGGCACTGTGAGAAATCTACCTAAATCAGGCAGACCAAGATCAGCAAGAAATGAAGAGAACTCGCAAAATGTTTTGTTATCATTTATTTAAAATCCTCATAATTCCATACGCAGAGTTTCTCAGGAGCATAACAAAAGTAAGTCGTCTGTACATAATATTCTAAAAACAGCCAAATTCCATCCATTCAAAGTACATCTGGTTTACAAGTTGAATGAAGATGATTTCGATCGTCGCGTTGAGTTTTGTGAAGACATGATGGCACACATAGTTGAAAATCCAAACTTTCCATCAAACATAGCTTTCTCGGATGAAGCAACTTTTCAACTTGATGCATCTTTAAATAGACAGAATTGTAGATATTGGACACAGGAAAATCCTCACTGGATGCGAGAAGATAAATCGCAGTATCCGCAAAAATTAAATGTTTGGGCTGGAATACTCAACAATAGAATTATAGGCTCATTTTTATTGATGGTAACTTAAATGCTCAAAAGTACGAAGTTATGCTTCGAGATCAAATAGTTCCTGCAATCAGAGAGATAGTCGGCGTAAATTTTGAAGACACATGGTTTCAGCAAGATGATGCAGCGTCTCATTATGGATGAAACGTTCGCATATATTTAGACGAAGTATTTGATAATCGGTGGATAGGACGGAGGGGCACGATTGAATGACCAGCCAGATCTCCAGATTTGACGCCTTTAGATTATTTTTATTGAGGTTATCTGAAGGATCGGGTATACAAAACTAAACTGCAAAATCTAGATGAATTACGGCAAAGAATCATCGATGAATACGCACTCATTCCCACAGCAGTGATCAAAAATGCTGTTAATACTTTCTATCATCGATTGGCCTACTGTCAAGAAGTAAATGGCAAACAATTCGAGCACTTGAAGTGAGATGTGCTAATTAATGTGAGTGGCAAGGGGACTCGCGTAAATCAAGCACCCCGAAGGGAACAGATTTTACTACGTCCACGTCGTTGTTCCTGGATAACGCTAAATGTAAAAAAAGTTGACCTTGAAGGTCAAATCCAAGGTCACCACTGGATTCCTCGTGAAACAGTTACTCCAAGAATTAGTTGACTTCATTCGTAAACAGCTACCCCAAAGAAGTGCAAGAAGAGCCGCTTCTTACCTGGCACAACGTTAATGACCTTCAGATGAGCTCAAGGACGTACTTTACATTTGATCTCAGTACATATTTGGACGTAAAATTTCCCGCTCTATCGATTGCCGATGTCAAAAGTAGGGATTTCCATTTAAGGAAAAAAAGTTGACCTTGAAATAACCTTTAAGGTCAAGTTCAAGGTTAACTCCAAGGTCACTATTGGATTCCTCGTTAAAAGTTACTACTAGGATGATCTTCGTTTTTTTCAAAAACATCTTTATTAGGTGGAATTTTTATGTGTTTCGTTACTTTTTGGACACCCTGTATATATTTCGACTTGTCCTATCGAAAAAGTCGTATCTTAGCGTTTCATTCTAAACAGTCGTATCACGATTCGTTAAAGAAAAGTGTCGTATCTCATATCGCAGTTCTGAACAGTCGTATTCCCAAATGTGATTCTAAAAAGTCGTATCTCGTACATAATTCTATAAAGTCTTATTTGAGTTTTTAGTGAAATCTAGTGATACAAATTTAAACTATGTCAGACATTTTAAATAAACATTTTAAGCAGCGTAATTTCATAGAGAATATTCATTATTTTTGTTGCATAAAATTATATAATGCAGTGTTTTAAATTGAGTCTGCTTTATGCTGTGAACAAATTAATTTATATGTGCTTGAAAAAAATCACAAAAATTTATTTAAACTTTTTCAACTGTATTACAAATCGAAGTGAATCAATACAGGTGATTGTAATGCATATTTATTGAGTAGGAATTGATTCCTATTTTGTGATGCAATATCGATTGCAACCAATTTTCATGTTTTCCTATTTTCAGCATAATAATTTACATAATATTTTAAAATAATCAATATTCGCTATAAAATATGACTGACATAGTTTAAATTTGTATCATTAGATTTCATTAAAAACTCAAATACGACTCGATAGAATTATGTACGAGATACGACTTTTTAGAATCACATTTGGAAATACGACTGTTCAGAACTGCGATATGAGATAAGACACTTTTCTCTCACGAATCGGGGTACGACTATTTAGAATGAAACGCTAAGATACGACTATTTCGATAGGACAAGTCGATTTGTAACAAATACGCATTTTAAAATGTATAATTTTTAAAATCAAATTATTTTATGTACATACTTATACACAATTAATTATAAATTACTTTGAAGTAAAAGTTATATATATTTTTTATAATTAAATAACATTTTTTGAATTTTTTAACTTTTCATTAAATATATTACAACAATATCATAATTATGTTTAAATTCACGTTTACTCTTTGAAGTTGTTATTATTTTAAAGTAAAATCAATTTTTTGTGTTTGTATCAGTAACTAACAAACGGGTTCCTCAAGAAGAAATTGTTATTTCCACTTAATAAAATATATAACTTTTAATTTAAATTCTTCTTTTACTTTTTATTTAATTTGTTTTTATAGCACACTATTCTGAAAATGGCAACTTTAGTGCCAATTTTCGACTCTCGTCGAAACATAACACGAGTCTAAAAATGACATTCCCGCACTTGTATTAAATGTACTAGTCGCACGAGTTCAATAATCACTAACGCATCAGTCTCAGACGATATCTTAGAGAGTCGAATATTTCCTTAAATTTTCCATTTTGAGGTTAGAATGCTATAAAAACAAATTAAATAAAAAGTAAAAGAAGTATTTAAATAAAAAGTTATATAATTTATTAAGAGGTGTTACATGTGAAGCGCGCAACTGTATGCTCCCGCATAAAGTTCCGAACCGCACTCACAATTATTTATTTTTGAGTACGCGGAAAAACGTGAAAACCGCGGCCGCGCCACACGTCCTGTATAGGCCCGACCGTTTTGCAAGATGTGGTTGCGAGTAATTGCCTTAAGTTGGGATTTAGATCTGGTTGCAATGAATAAAAATGTAATATCTAATTATTCCGTGATTTATTTCACAATAACCTACGCTTACACGCAGGTTCTCTAATTTAAATTTCGAATTTTCGCGCCAATTTCCTTATTTGAATCGGGGTTTGCGAACACCTCGTTCGCGTTCGTCACGGAATGATTCAGAAACACAGCTGTGTTTCTTCACGCAGACAGTCCTAATGGGCCCGTTTCCTCTCTCTCTCTCTCTCTCTCTCTCTCTCTCTCTTTAGTTGCTTAGTAACCTGTGTATCCTGAATTTGTTGATACACAGGTTAATGGGATTTTGGGTAAAACAGACAGAAGGTGGATTTGGTGGATGCTGACAAATAAAAAAGAGAAGAAAATAGAAGAAAAAGGAAAAAGGAGAATCAGGTAAGTGGTTTTTTTCCTTGGATCACCTAAAGAGAACCTCCAGGTGCTTTGTGGTTTGTAGTGTTACTTTTGCAGGTGTAACCTGTAAAACCATCTCCTGGGGATTTGGTGCCGGATCAACAGCTTGATGGTGAAGCAGCTAACCTGTGCAAAGATGCCCTGCTGCGAAACCCAGCTGCGTTGCAAGTGCGAAGATCTGCAATGTCGAGTAGCTTCAGAGACTACACGCATGAGATCCTCCTCGCAGGGGCAGTAACAGCTGGTGTACGCCTGGACTTGTCGTACTCTTGGAGCGTTCCTGAAGGTCGAGAGTGCTCAGTAAATGGAGTCGAGGGTTCCTTGAGGCATCCAGCAGCTGAGAAAAGGATCTTTGACGACTGGCAAGCCTTCGCCAACCAGGTACTCGTGCTCGGTGTTGAACAAAACCTGCTGATAGATGCTGGTGGTGTGTCGTACTCCCAGGTGCAGTGAAGGAAGTCCTGGACGAGCAGCGAAGAAGCCTTATGGGTGACTTGGAGGTTACTATAGGTGATCGCTGCTTAGCGAGCAGGGTTTGTGATTGGAACGCCAACCTTAGAGGTGCGTCAAAGGAGGTTTGTATGGGCTGAAGGGTCCTGGTGGAGTTCGAGGATTTATATTAAATTGTGCTTTTGATTTTAGGAAGATGGAGCAGCTGGGAAGGTGAGTTAGTTAAGGAAAAAGGCAGGTCTAGTCGCTTCAGACTTAAATTTTGAAGCTCGAAACAGCTTGAGGAGCAAACGAGGGGACGTCGAGGCTATCTAAATTTAAGCAGGGTGCAAGGGCTTCCATCGGGCAATCTAGACGGGATAAATTCTGGATTGACCTTCTCTACGTTTCTATCTCTAAGTTGTTTTCTTATTTAATTTTTAATATTTGTATTGATTTAGAATTAATTTGTCTGGAAGACAGAGTTGGTTTTGTCTCCTAGTTTCTCTTTTCTTTTTAATCTAACTATTGAATCATCCTTTTCTAAATAATTTAAGCGCGTTAGCGCGTGCGAGTGAGAGAGAAGGACGCGACGCGCACGAATGAAAGAGAGAGAGAGACGCGGCGTGGGAACGCCACGCGTGTGCGCGAGAGAGAAAAGCGACGCGCGCAGGCGTCAGCGCGTACGAGTGAGAGAGACGGATACGATGCATACGTGAGAAAGAGAGAGACGCGGCGTAGGACGCCATGCGTAAGAGCGAGAAAGAAAGACGCGACACGCACGAGTGAGAGAGAGAAAAGAGAGAGAACGCGCGCATGTGCGTACGCCACGCATTCGGACGCGCGTAAATTCTTAGTATTTTAAATATAAATCAATTTATATTGTTGAAACTGACCCCGCACTGTCGGCCATTATTTAAATGAATAAGGGAACACTTAGGCTAGATTTAAAACGACCCCGCACTGTCGTTTCCTATCAGCGGCGCAACTAACATGTGTATACTTATTATATATTATTTAAAAATTTATGGTGTTATATTTTATTATATATATGTATACTAGGGGGGTACCCCCCTACTCGCTCCGCTCATCCACCTCCCATTTTGCGATACAGACGTATTTTAAAAAATAATTGGTGCATTTTTCTCCTTTTTCTTAACTGTATACGATATGAAACTTCATTTACCCAATTGCTTTAGCGATATAATTGATTTTATTTTTATTATCTTTTTTTGCTATGTCAATGATTCAATATACCGTAGACTGTATCGCTATACGATTAAGAAATTTATTGTAAATTTTTTATCCACATTTTTTGGAGCTAAAATTACAATTTCATACAAATTGAGGAGGGGCTGAGGAGGGGTTCAATAATGAGGATGTTACTGAGGAGGGGTTGAGGAATATCACTGAGGAGGGGGGAGGAGGGGGGAGGGTAGTCGAAGAGGAGCAAAAATATTTTTTAAATATATGAAAAGACATCATTAAAATGATAAATATAACATAAATTAATGAAAAAAACGAGGAGAGAAAAAGAAGAAATAGGAGGGGTGGAGGAGGGGGGAGGAGGGGGATAATTTAAGTTTTGACCTTATAACTATATAATATAGGGTGATATATGTACTGTAATTTTTACCTTGTGGTATTTCCTGGCGGCGTTGCTTCCAAGAAAGAAAGTGAAAGTCTTTTATATCGTTATTGGGAGTAACAGGTGTCCCTTAAATTGTTTTCCTTGTTTGAATAAAAATAACCAATGGGATCTGCCATTCACCGATGCATCCTGGACTCCGGTCCTTCCAAACAGGTACCCTGGACTCACGTGCAGATTGGGAGACAACACCGAAACAAAAATAACCAAAGCGAAGAAATAAACGAGAATTTAAAATAAACAGGGGATAAATCCTAATAGGTAAAATCCTAATCGCTGCGACGAAGTTTGCAGCCAGAAGTTTTGGCGCGGCACTTCTTTCCCACGCATTCTTTCACGCACGGTGTGGAATTGGATATCTTTCTAGTCTTGAAGTTTCTATGTGCTTCAAGTCAGAAAGATAATTCGAAAACCCGGGTTAAATAAAATAATTTTCCTTTTCTTAATTTTGATCCATGACATCCTCCCTCTCTTGGAAGCATCACCGTCCTCGGCGATTAGTTCTTATCTATAAAGAGGGTGGTTCCTTGAATGAAGAGGATGATTCCTTTGTGTCTATTGTTTTTTTTATTTTAGTTTTATTACAAAAAGAAAATATAAATGGGCCCATGGGTACCCCGTCGAGGGCGCATTACCCTTCACAATTTTCTTACGTTTGCTTATTAATATTAATTGGATGTACAAAAAAAATTAATATAATTTTCGATATATAAAGGTATAAAAAGTACATAAAAGTATAAAAAGATATAAAATACGTGCTAATGATATGATATATATATGAAAAAGATAAACAAAGGTAAAAGTATGGGTATTATGGAATCACTGGTAGTCCTGGTTGGTGGTCCCATAGACGGCCATTAACTGAGCCTCCAGGTTACGGTACTCGGGGGTTACCAGCTCCTGCTCGTCGTCAATGATGGTAATTAAGGCCATCTTGTGTGTGAACACCTGTAGATAACCGTGACGTAAGCGGCTCCCCACCAGTGACCAGTGAACCCATGGACGGTGGACAAATGAAACGTCTCGCCTCCCTTTCGACCTGCTGCTGGGCTTGGTTTTGCTGGATAGCCCGGTTCTTACCTTCCTGTTCGCTTAGGAAGATGCACATTTTAATGTGCGCCGCCTTGAAGGGCACGGATATGACCTTTTTGCACATGTCGCACGTGATTACCGGCCTGGGTTTCCGTGGCAACAAGGCCCGGCGGGGTCCATAATTGGGCGAGTTGTGGTAAGCGGCCCTTGCGCTGCTAGCTTCCTCATATTCTACGAATCCGCAGTACCCCTTCTCTCCTGTGGCGCTCGGCGTAGTCTCGTTAAAGTGGGCGAATCTCATCACCCCGAATTTGCGGAAATAGAGGATAACCGTCGCATAGTCGGTCCCACACTTATTCGAATCGTCCTCGGGTCTTCCTCCGCAGCCTTTGGGTTGGCCCTGGGTGGACCTGATGCTCGGGGCGCCTCGGCGCCCTCCGGTAGGACTGGCCTGCGTGGCGGTCGCGATGAGCCCACAAATGGCTGGGGCGGTTCAGTGACCTCGGTTTCTTCTTCCGAGTCGGTGGTCGGGTCATCAATTCCTTCGGGTTCTACCGGGGTGTCGGGTAGCTGGTTCGCGTTCAGCCTCGAAGCAATTGCCGGTAGGAAGGGTGCCCCGTATTGGTCAATGTTTATGGTGACCTGGACCACCTCTTCCAGGTTTTCATTTACTGTTACATTTCCCTCGACTCGGTGGGTGCCCAGAATATCGTTGATCTGCTCAACTGTGCAGGATTTCCGAATAACCACTACCAATTCGTTTGACTTTGCCAGGCAGGCACCAATTACGTGGATCTCGGACATCTGAAAAAAAAAAAAAAATAAAAATTTCGGGTTTAGGCACAATGGCTAGAGGTGGGTAGATAATTATTGTGAGATATATAATTTTTATTGTTAACTGGTAACGATACGTGAATTCTGCGTTTTTGTTGTGTAACGAGGGTGAGCGGATTTTTTCAACTTAGTTTCTCAGTTTGTTTTGGGTTTTCCAGACTCTTTGGGGGTTACTAATTCGCTAATATTTTGCAGGATAGTTAGAGGGTCGTTAGTCTGAGTGGTCGCATCGCGGTCCGACAATTGAGAGTGTTTGTGGGTATCTGTGTTTCCTGGTGGCTTAAGCGTAGGTTGACCCGTTCGTGTGGGTTTTATGTGGTCGATGGTGAATTTCTTGACGTCGCTGGCATGTGTTTTCGTGGAACTTAATGATGCTGCGTTCTACGCTCTTTCCACAAAGATGGTCCAAAAACAAAAATTTCCACAAACTTGTCTCTACTCATCTGGTTTGGGTCGGTCAAGGAGAGACATCTTCCTGGGCTCGGCAGAATGAGCCTCGTAGGAAGGGTCGCTGGACTTCAGAGCGATGACGGCTTGCTCTGGCTTGTCATAGCAGACATAACCTAGGGTAGGTCGTCCAAAGCTGTCGTTCATGACCTGATGGTATAATAGGTCTCCAAATCGGCTGAAATGGCGCACAAAGTGTTCCTCCTTTTCTGCAAGTCTTTGGTTCCCAGGGTGCCTGCAGAAAATACGAGTATGTGCCTCGTCTTCATGTCTTGGTATTTGTGGGTTGCGGGTTCTTGAGGGTTCCCGTGTAGACATGGTGTCCTTCTTGGGTCTTGGTGCGGTTTGGGTAAATTTGTTTTGAGTAAACTTGATCGTTGTTGCTCGGATGTGGTTAAACGCCTCGGCTACTGTAGCATGCCTATTGGTTTTGAAAGTTACCCACAAGGAGGTGCCATTTTTGTCTATTTTTTGAATATTAAAACTCGAGATGCACCTGTTGGACTTAGGTGAATCTCGCACTTTTGCAGGTCCCGGTAAGTGGGGTGAAATAGCATGATCACTTCGCATCCCGCATTTTCCGTCACATCCCGTAGGGGTTGTTCGGTCGGGCAGATTCGACCATAGTGGAGTTCTATGCATCGCTCCCAGGTTTGAAGGTCTAGTTGCACATAGGTCTGTTGGTCGTTGCTGATGCAGAGGTACGGGTGTGGGGGTCGTATAAAGGCCACAGTATCCGCTTCTTCAGTCAGGTTTTGGACCACGCCCATAGAGTGAAGTCTATATGCGTGGTAGACGGCCTTGTCGACTAGAGGCACTCGTAGTATAGCAAAAATTCTGTCCTTTTGCGGGTACCGTCGATGCCGGAGATGGCACTTATTGTGTCGGAACGGAGATGTTCCATTGGCATGGGAAATACGAGGACCCCGTTTACCCGACCGATGTCATGCCGAAATTGCTCTAGCATCTTCCGAGTCAGGAGAGCAGGGTGAATTTTCCCTTCCTTGAGGTAGTTTAAGATATCCCATAAGGTTTGTATGGTCTCGATGAGGTGGTCGAAGGTGGCTTCCACGCGTCTTGAGTAAAACATTAGACGTAGGGGAAAATGGGTCCTATCAAATTCCTTGTCATAGGAAACCAGGCTCTTCGATATTTCTTTTTCTAATTTCCGGAGTTGGGCCCCCTGTGCTTGGGTGGCATTGCATTATAGCTCTTGCATTCTGGCTTCGGCTACGTGTGTCTGCTCCTCGACTAAGTGGATTATGTAGCTCTGGTCTTTGAATAGTTGGTCAATGTTCTTGTTGATCAATTCTACATCCTCAGTGGTTACTAGGCTGAAGAGACTTTTACTTAAGCTCCCGATAATTCCCAGGGGAGCTCCACGTCTCACGCGGATCCTGGTCAGATCGGTGATCGGATCTTCACGATTTTCTTCGAAAGCTTCCATGTCTTTCTTAATTTGAAATTGCAGGGCACTTAATGGAGTGCTTTCCATCTCGATTAGTTCGATTCGCAGACCTGATTCATATTCTTCTTTGGGGAGAACGTTCCTGTAATTTCCTTGGGTTTGTTGGAAGCTGTGGATTGGTCCATAAGAAACCTTCAATTTCAATGAAGATCGTGATTTGCCAGGTTGTTTGTTTAAATCAAGCGGTATTGACTCGCTTGTAGTATATTCCAGGGTTATTTTTTATGGGTTGTAACTCGTATGTTTGCGTGTCAAATCCAGGGTGAGGGTAGATATTCCCAAGGTCGGGGTTCATGGCGAGGGTAGAACTGAAAAGTAGTAGATACATAAAGGTTGTCATGTCTGTAACAGGAAAGAAATGGTGAGGTTGGGGCCTTATCTAGGTACAGACTTGATCTTGTCGATGTGTTTCCTAATATGTTTGCCATTTGGTAATTCTAGCATTATATTATTTTTAGAAAGTATTTCAACGATTTTTGAGGGGTTTTTATAGTAACTGGCAAATTTGTGTGTACGTGTGTCATTTATAACCCAGGCGTAGTCGCCTATTTTTTCGGTGAATGGTTTAATTTGGCGATCATAGCGCACTTTACTGGTTTCTTTTGGTTTTCTCCCGCCATTAATCTTAATTGTAGCTTCTCATTCGTACTTCCGTAGGTATTTACATGGGAAAACGAGCAACGCGTCCGTGAACCAGCTTGAATGGGGTAAAATTCGTCATCGAGTGCACGCTGGTATTGTAAGTAAAGGTTGCGAAGGGGGTAAGACGGTCCCAATCGTCATAGGTTTCTGAGTAGCTTCTTAAGAAGTCCATCTGCGGGGCATGGCTTCTTTCCAACGAGCCATTTGTTTGAGGGTGATACGCTGAGCTCGTCAAATGGTGAATTTTGAACAGCCTTAGCATACTTTCAGATGCTTCGACTTCAGATAAGAAGCTCGTTCCTCGTTCCGAAAGAATCACACGAGGCGCTCCGATGCGCGTAGATTAGGTATAGGTACGGCAATTAAGTATTTGGTTAGATTTCATTGTATGGTGAGTATGTGTTGGTTGCCATCTGGTGTCGTGCGGAGTTTCCCCACGGTGTCAATTGGGGTGTCTGTCAGGGTCATAGATTCGCGAGTTTCTGCGCGTTCTATTTTCCTTTCTTGACAGGTTGCGCATCGTCTTATAAAGTCCAAGCCACTATTCCTCAATCCAGGCCAGTAATACTTTTCACGGATTTTCTGGTACGTTTGATTGATTCCTTTATGTCCACCCATGAGACTGTCATGAAGTGTGCGTATGATGGTCTCCCTTTCCTCAGGTGGAGGTAGGGTGGTGGTCCCATAACATATGGTGACCGAAATCATAGATTGTTCGAGCATTCGAACAAGTAACTCCATTAAGGCACTAGAGTCTAGGGCATCGGTTAAATCGCCGGTACGTGATATACGGAACGAAGTTAGTTTCTGCCTATGCAAGATGTCCTTTAGATTTTGGAGGGTCAATTTAACGTTGGCTATGCGTAGAGTTAACGTTGACCTATTTTTTGTTGTTTGTCCTTTAGTGCCCTTGGGTTCACAGCTCCTACCTCGTATAGCAATCTTGTGATAGAGGCTGAGGTTTCTGTGTCACTTGATACAAAATGGACCAGGTTGTCGCGTTTTTACGTGAGGCATTGCCGTGATGTTGTGACATTATTTCGGAGAAAGGGTGCAGGTATATTAGGCTTGGATGAGCTATCACAGACGGACCTATTTGCTTCTTCTTTGATTCCATCGTCACAACATTGTCTCACCGGTAATGGGCATAAAATAGGTATATCTGGTATTGGTGGCTTTGAAAAGTTTAGCACCACGCAGTCTGTGGGTTCTTCCTCGATTTCCTCTGGTACTTCTAAGAGGTTTTTGAAGGTTACCTTGCCTGGTGCAATGTTCTTAAACAGGGTGGCCGAGATTGCTCTCGTGGTTCTTGGTAGGGGAGCTATATCGGAGAAGTTCTCTATGTCGGAGGACTCCGAATCGCTCTCATTCTCGCTAAAATCCATTTCCTCAATTTCTTTTGGTTCTGAGCGAGCTTCCACTCGAAAATTCAGAATTTTCGGGTGTTCCCTCCCCCTCTTGAGAAGGTGCAGTCTTCCTAGGCTGCATAGCTGCAGCGGTGTTTTCTATAAGCCTTTGAATCCTATCAGCTAGAGTTATATCTTTTGTTCTTTGGTCTGCACCACCTAGGTTTTCGCCTAATTTTTCCCGATATTCCGAGAGAGGTTAGTCTCCCTCGGAGTAATGTGAGGGTAATGGTTTGGGGGTTGGCTCTTCTGGCCGGTCTTTAAAATACCAGTACCCGGTTTTATTAAATTGGGCACGGAGTTTTCTTTCTAATTGCTCGTCAGCTCTCTTGGCATCCGAGTGTAGGGTTCTACGCAGGGCTGAGACCTTCCAGTCTTTTTAACTTAGTCGTGACGCTGAGGCCTCGCTATGGTTGATAGCTGAGGAATCAGTCATATTACCAGAGGTAAATACGCTGTCTTCTGATTCGCTGTCGAAAGGGGTAACTTCAATTTCTTTAAGTAGAAGTTCCTCCGATGACGTGTTGCTTCTTACGGACAAGGGTGCATCTGAGTTGGTTTCACTAGCGGTAGCCTCTATTCGAAGCCCGCTAGTCCTAGGGTCCACAATTGGTGGCCCTTCAGCCTCTGATTCCTCGGCTGTCGTCGATGAGAGTATCTCTTTTCGCGATGGCGGAAGGGCAGCAGTTGTATCAGCGGTTTCGCTGGCTGTTCCCTCTATCACGATATTTGGTACTTCAGGCTTTTTCGTACCCTTGGTTTTATTTATGGCCTGCTTGGTTGACGGGCCAGGTATGGGTGATGCTGAGAGTCTGGTCTTTTCTTCGTATCCTTGTATCCTTGCTCTTGTCCGGGCCGCTATTGCACTGTAGTCTAAAGGTTGCTTTTGTTTTTGGGTTTTGGCTCCTGGAGGTGGAACCGGACCGCGTCTCTCTTGGTTTGTCTTCCCAGTAGTGAAGGATCGAGGTCTAGGTTCCAGATTCGAGGATGTCTTTTCTATTCTCGGGCTGTGCGGTGTTTTTATTTTGGTTTTTAGATCCTGGTGGTCGGCCTGGACCTCGTTTTATTGGTACTTCTCCTGTGGTATGGGTCCTAGGTCTGATCGAGAGTTCGAGGTTCGATGAGCCCTTTTCTTCTAACTTGGGAGAAGGGGTGCGCACCGATGTAGGTGCTTTTGGATTTGTGTTACCTTTTCTTAGCATTAGGGCTTTTATAGAGGGCAATTCCCTACTTATCTGTTCCTCCGTGGGTTTTTCTTCTGAATTTCTAGACAATGTATCGGCATTGCAATTAAGTTTCCCAGGTTTGTATTTAAGGGTGTACTGGAAATTTAAGAATTTGAACATCCAGCTCATTAATCTCTGTCCGGAGTCCTTCCGATTATGCATCCACGTAAGTGGTTTGTGGTCAGCTATGAGGATAAACTTCTTACACAGAAGATATGGTTCATCGTCTTCATAGCGTACAACGCTGCGAGGCAATCCTTCTTGGTGGTGGTGTAGTTCCATTCTGCAGAACTTAAGGTTCTAGAGAGGTAGGCCACCGGCTGGTCAAAACAGCCAGTTTCCTGACTTAGGACCGCTCCTATTGCGTAATCCGATGCGTCAGTCGTGACGGTAAAAAGTTTCTCAAAGTCCGGGAATTTAAAAATTGGTGCCGTGCATGAGGCTCCTCTTAAGGTTTCAAAGCTTTGTTCCTGAGTTTCACCCCAATTGAACTCTTTGTCCTTCTTGACAAGTTCGGTAAGAGATTGGGATATTTTGGAGAAATCCTTAATGTACATTTGGTAATATCCGACTAAACCTAGGAACTGCCTAATGTTTCTAGGGTTTTTGGGTCTAGGATAGTTTTTAATCGCCGAAATTTTATCGGGATTAGGTTCGACACCTCTTTCGCTGACAATGTGTCCCAGAAAAGCTACTTCCCGTCAAAGAAATTCTACTTTATCTCGTTGTAGTACTAGGTGTGATCTCTGAGGCGGTCAACTTTCGTACCTTTCGGTCATGGTCCCAAAGGTTCTTTGCGTACATGATAATATCATCCAGGTGTACCAGCATTTCAACATTTGGAAGGCCTCTCAAAACGAGGTCCATAAGACGCTGGAATGTTGCTGGTGCGTTCTTTAGTCCAAACGGCATACGGGTGTACTCATAATGACCGTTAAGGGTGGAGAACGCGGTTTTCCAAGCATCCTTGGGATCCATTGGTATTTGATGAAAACCACTTGCTAGGTCGTAGGTTAAAAAATACATTTCGTCTCCCAATTGGTCTAAAATATCCGCAATATTCGGGAGAAGTCTGAAGTCTATGACCATGCGCCGTCTAGGTCGACCCTGACTGTCAGGTTTTTTAGGTACGATCCATAGAGGTGAGTTTGATGGTGATTCGGAGGGCTTAATTACACCATCCTTAAGGTATTTGGCGATTTGTTCAGCTATAAATTCCTTATGAGCTGGAGGGTAGCGGCATTGTTTGGTGTTAATAGGCAGGTCGTTTTCAATCCGATTGAGTGCATTACTTTGTGAGTGCACGAAAGTTGATCGCCGGGCAGTAAAAACACGTCAGAATAATTCTCTAGCAATTTGTCCACGTGCCAAAGTTTTTCCGCATTTAAATGCTCTCCTTTTATAAGCTTCTTTAGTTCTTCTGTTGTTTGGTTCGGGTCGGTGACCGGGGTAGCTTCCGCATCACTTTCGCTGGAGGATTCGAAGTTGAAGTAATCCTGTACATAGGAGAATGGTATTATCTCCTGCGGATCTATTTCTAAGGTTACTTCATTTTCTTCGGTATTTATTGCCCAGATCTTGCACGTTTGGTTCTGGTTAGTGACGATTCCTTCGCCCAGAAAAACGTATTCGTTGCCGACATTGATTTGGGGTAGGTAACCCTTTTTTAAGTCGCTTTGTATCAGGTTAATCTGAACCAACTTCTTTGTCCTTGGCGGGATTAAGATCTATGTAGTAGGTGGTGCTGTTTCTTTTAAAATAGGTTGGGGTATGTTTGCCAGATATATACCTGGGAGTTCATCTGGTGCTATTTCTTCCCGTTTTATGAAGGAAATAGAGTGCATGACGTCGCTTTTGATTACCATAAATATAAATCAATTTATATTGTTGAAACCGACCCCACACTGTCGGTTATTATTTAATTTAATAAGGAAACACTTAGGCTAGATTTAAAACGACCCCGAACTGGCGGCGTTGCTTCCAAAAAAGAGAGTGAAAGTCTTTTATCTGGTCACTACCACCCTGGTCTCCGGTTCTTCCGAACAGGTACCCTGGACTCACGTGCAGATCGGGAGACAACACCGAAACAAGAATAACCAAAGCGAGGAAATAAACGCGAATTTAAAATAAACAGCCTGTGAAATAACGGAACGTCGTCAGGCACGTCCGCACTTCTTGCTGCATAGGAAAAATCCTAATCGCTGCGACGAAGTTTGCAGCTAGAAGTGTTGGCGCGGCACTTCCTTCTCACGCATTCTGTCACGCGCGGTGTGGAATTGGATATCTTTCTGGCCTTGAAGTTTCTATGTGCTTCAAGTCAGAAAGATAATTCTGTGACGTTCCAGATAGCAAGCATATAATTAAATAAAATAAAACTTTTTCGTAAGGCAGAAACTGAAAACTTGAATGTGTTAATTGCGATGCGCTTGGCCTAGAGGGCGAAGGACCGCGGCTCACTATGTAAACAGTATTGCGTCGCGCGACGCGTAAACCAAACAAAGGCCCATAGTAGATATAAGGTAGCGAAATTTAGTCGACTGGCATCGTTTTTACACGATCACTTTATTCTTATCTTTTTTTGATGCCCTTCCAGCGGGTCTCCCAAACGAGCACTTATGTTCTGGGGTGCACTTTGCCGATGCGGGTCTAATTTTGAAAGTCAACTCACAGACTTAGAATATACGAAAAGCTGTAAATTATGCTTTGTATCATTTTAGTTATAATATTAGTTTTAATAAATTTCAATTCATTATGATTTAAGAAACAAAATTCTTATTTTCATCTTTATTAACGGAGGCGGCTTTGGGAGGCTTTGCGCACCTCCGAAGACGTTCCTCACTAATACCCACAAAAAGTCGGAGTAGTGGTGGGTTGACAAAGGGCATTACCCTCCCCTGGCCCATGCTACTCTGGTCAACCGCTATAGACGAGTTGGGATACTAGGCGAGGTTTGTCACGCCTAGCATCTTTCCACTAGGGCCGCCCAGTGCCTTGGGAAACGCGTTAGTGCACCAGAATTGTCGGGTGCACAGCGTTTGCTTACTCCATCACCTCCACCGATTGGGATACTTCGGGTCCGATCACATTGAATCCGGTGTTGCGCGCGTTGTTATCGTTCTTTAGGCTTGTTTTACGCCGGTTAACAATATCGTCGCATGCAAGCGTACCGTTTTTGCATTCTAACGGATAAATGCGTTGGTTTGTTCGTTCGAAAGCGGGCCACCCGTACCTTCCCATCCTTTCCCGCGATCAGTTCAATGATACGCGCTAAAGGCCAATCTATGCTTATGACATTGTCACTTTGAACAAAAACAATGTCGCCGACATTTAGTGAACACTTATCGTTTTGTTGACAATTCTTCTCATGCACTAGCGCGCCTAAATATTCGCTTCTAAATCGACGTTGCAGTTCTTCCTTTATGCGTTGACGATATTCGTAACTTTTCTCGAATTTTTTATTCTCGATGTTATCAAGATCTACAACCCCTATCTCATTGACTTGTTGCAAAAACATTGACGGAGTCAGTGGAACCATTTCTTGGATGTTATCCGACATAAAATTTAACGACCTCGAATTGATAGTCGCTTCGCAATCGATCAACACAGTGCACATCTCTTCGTATGTTAGACAAGATTTCTTAAGCGTTCTTCGTAAAAGACGTTTCAATAGTCCAATAACGCGCTCCCAGAAACCGCCCCACCAAGCTGCCGTCGCGGTATTAAAAATCCACTTTATCTCCCTTGCCGTAGTTGAATTCATAATTTTTCTAAAGTCAATATTTTTTAACAAATTATTTAATCCCACGAAATTAGACCCATTATCACTATATATGACGCTTGGCCGGCCTCGTCGGCCGATATGTCTTCGTAAGGCCATTAAAAAGGCTGGAGTTGACATTGAGATGATGAGTTCGAATTGTACGGCCCGAAAAACTGCACAAGTAATATACATATCCACGCCTTTTTGTCGCCCTTTAAATAGAGAGGTCCAGCGAGATCTACCCCTACTACCTCAAATATAGGCGCGTCGCGAACCCTATTTAACGGTAAAGGCGCTGTTTCAGCAACACAAGGTTTCGCATCGTATCTGCGACAATCGACACATTTGCTTATTACAGAACAGATTAATTTTCTACCTTTCAAAATCCAAAATTTTTCTCTAAGAGCATTCAACACGATTTCTACCGCGGCGTTCTTTAATTCTACATGTACCGCTTCTATTATTAAGGGGGCCAGCCTGGGTTAAATTGAAAAAAATACACTTTTCAGTATAATAGCTATGAAGATTTTATGCATCACTTTTGAATCCTGGAACTTTTTACACTTTGTAACGTGGCGCTTTTTCGCCCGTTACTCCGCGTGCTAGTTTTATTAGTAAACAAGCAGCCAGATGGGAAGTCCCTCCACCACTGCCTAATTTGCGTTCGAAATAGTCTTTTTCCGCGGAAGCGTTTCGATATTTTAGGAGAAGATGCCTTGGCCAAAGTTCCTGCAGATGCGCACCAAGGTGAGCCAGGTACCGATCGCCGTCGTCATCTGAGGCGCGCCGTTGCTGCAATAACAGCCAAGGGCAACGGAGGGCCCAGTTCGTCTAAAAAGATAAGTATTGCCTCCCATTTATTTTTCTCTATTAAGCCTGTAAAATATTGCCTGAAGGCAGTGCTGCCGAGCCGCACAAAAATAGGAAAATTCCATCAGCGAGCTAAACTCGCTTCGGCTCGGAATAATGTTTATTTGAAACAGCACTTACCTCCCCTATTTTTCAGGAGGACAGGCGAGGGATGAGGGGGCAAGAGGCGAAGTGTTTTCACCTTTACACTGGCCCTCCAGAATCACCCGAGCTAAGGCGACCAATCGGCAGCGGTGACGCCGACGAGACGACGAGCGTCGGTGCCTTGGCCTCACCGAGGGAACGAGCGCTCTGCAACTTCGCAACGGGCTGGCCCACAGCGAGGATCTCCAGGAGCACTTCCGCGCCGCGTTGCTTGATTATAAAAGTCCAATTTGATTTAATTGTCTAATTTGTTCCGTGGCGGACCCACGTTTTTCTTTACTATTTCGCGGCTTGCGTGCCTTTGTTCAGGCCTTGTGGCCGAGCAACATCTGCAGATACACTCGGCAGCTTCAAACCGGCAGAACAAGGTGGCAATCCATTTTGCAAAAGATAAGTGGTTTTGTTCGCCTACGTTGAGGCAAATAGATTTTACGCCAGGTTGCTCGTGCCTCGCCCTTGATTACGCGTTTTTAATAAGGCATTTGTATTCTTTGGTTGCGCCCTTATGCGCCTTTTCATGATTAATTAGCGTCCGCGTATATTTTTGGTGGAGTTAATTTCATTCTAATTTTATTATTGAATTCAAGTATTGAAAATCTTGTAAGTAAATCTGAAATCTCAACTATCCATTTAATGATCCAAATTGTAAGCTGATCTGTTAAATTCTGAATTGGTTAATTAAGACTTGTAATTGCCTATTTGGAAAGCCGCGCGCCTTATGTCGCTGGCTGAATAAAGGCACCTCTAGATTTAAGTCTGATTTAATTATTTATTTCTGTGTATTACTATTATTGTGTTGTCCGCAACCTCCAGCGACTTTGCCGTTCACGACCTCACGACTCTCCGCTGAGTAGCCGGAGCGAGAGTCCGTATTGTGCAAAGTAAATTCTTTTGCGAGAGGCACTGCTCGCCAATATTTTATTTTACAGTGCCTGGCGCCCCATCCCCTTTAATTTGGGATGTTAAATATTTTTAACTGGATTTCGATGCTAATTTCTTCCGCGGATCCAGTCTTAGCATTTGTTCTAACTTGCGCGTTAATTTGTGCGCATCTTGTGCGTGCAGCCCGTCGCGATCACACACGCGGCCGGTTGCCCGTTACAACTTTAAGTACTCATATAATTGAAGCTATTTATACACTATTAGGGCCCAAAAAGTGTTCTTTATCTCTACTATTGTTCCATGAAAAATATCTTAAAGATTTATTTATTTGTCCTCTTACCACAGCTTTTTTTCTAGTACGATGACTTATATGTCACCAGACCAGGCTTAAATTACTTTTCATAACTTGCACCTCAGAAGTGGCAGATTACTTTACTGAAAAAAATTATTGTAGACATTTAAGTGTAAAATATTATTTTTAAGCCTAATATTTTGTCTGCATCTTCAACACAACTGCGTAATTATATATCTACATAGAAACTCCGCATGAGTTTAACAAGATTGACCCTAGAAGAATTTACTCTTTCATTCGTATCAAGAGATTTCAACGCATTCTCTAAATGTATATTAAGCACGGCACCTAAAATAAAAGGACTGCAAGAAATACCGAAAATAAGTCTACAATGCCGAAAAATAATCACATTGCCCTGCTTATCACGCCAGAGAAAGCGCAGAAAATCCCTATCATTGACATTTAAACTTATCTGCAGAAACGCTTTTTTAATGTCGGCTACTACGCCTATTTTGACTTCCCGAAAATTAAACAGACACGAGGTAATCAGCTTGATGAGGTTGTCTCCCTTTTCGACGCAGTCGTTTATAGATGATGAGCCGATTTCTTTGGCAGACGCATCAAATACCGGTCGAATTGCCGTTGTGCTTCCTTCTTTTATTACTGGTCGATGAGGCAGGTAGCGGCCCCAGTTGTCCTCTTCTTGTGCCGGCACGCGCTCTATAATCCCAGTGGCTGACCATTCATCGAATATTGCGGCGTAATCTTCATATAATTCGGCAGTCTTCGGCAAGCCTCTTTACAGTAGCCTGGAGGCGGCTAATTGCCATACTTTTATTGTCCTTAAGAGCTGGGTGATTTTCAAGCCAGGGCACTTTCACTTCATAACGACCATCTTCGTTAATGAGCACATTGTTAAGGAAGGCTTGATTTATTGCCTTTTGTTGGTCCTTTTTCAAGCACTGCTCGATCGGGTCTTTAATCCTGATCGCATCTAGGGACCATAAATCCTTAATGGCAGCATCTTGAGTGCACATGGAAATCGCGGACACTGACAGGTTTGTTCGCGCATTTATTGCGGGTGTTTCCGAAGGTACCTTACCTATCAGCGTCCAACCCAGGTAGTTCTCTATTGCCGTTAATCTGCTTTCTAAAACATGCATCCGCCCGGTAAGCAATTTTCCCGCTACATCTGCGCCTATGACAATAGCTACGGTTTTTTCCTGGCTGCACACATCTGTTAAACTTATGTTCATATTTTTTAATTCATGCAACCACCTTCCTTCAGTTACCGATGGCACATCCGCGTAAATAACTGTTTCATCTAAAGCTTAAAAATTACACCAATAGCTATTATCCAAATTACCAATACGTATATTATATTTATTGTGCGAAGTAGTGCTAGACTTTTTACCACCGAAGAGTAAATGCACCACATCCTGTTTCTCTATCGGCTTATATTCTAGTCGACTCGCAACGTCTCGCAATATACAGGGTGTTCAAACATGAACTGGCACGACCAGTATAACCCTGTTCAGAAAAATATTTTAAGCACTTTTTCGCTTTTGGCATTTTGTGATATTATGGCTAATTATCGAGTTATCGTTAATTAAAAACTCTGATAATTAGCCAATCAGCGCGCGGACGGGCGCTGGTGGGCGGCGCTTTTCCCAGCGGGGAGAGCGGCTTGGGCGGGGCGTTGCCTTACAAGCCTCCCCACTTCGCGGGCCCATCGGCGCACGGACACGCACTCACGGCGATGCCGCGCGCTGATTGGCTAATTATCAGAGTTTTTAATTAACGATAACTCGATAATTAGCCATAATATCAAAAAATGCCGAAAGCGAAAAAGTGCTTAAAATATTTTTCTGAACAGGGTTATACTGGTCGTGCCAGTTCATGTTTGAACACCCTGTATAAGAATTTTGCAAGCCCGTATCTATTACAGCACGCGCAATCAATTCTGTTGACTCACTACTAATTTTCACTCTAAGTGTCTGCATAAATGTTGACGGTAATCTGCTTAATGCGGCTAAACTATGCTCTTCTTGTATATTAACTGAGGCCATAGTGATGGCGAGAGCATTTGGAACACTTTACATTTACACGGCAAAATCGGCTTCCGTACCCGATTCTTAGGCAATTGAAGCAAGCGCGGTTCTTCTTTATTGCTTCTTGTCTTTCGGCAAGCGTCATAAGTTTAGCCTTCGTACACTTCGCACTTTCGTGATCATTTTTATCGTAAAAAATGCACGAAGTTCCTTTGCCTTTGGCTGCTAATAAATTTCGCGCACTAGCCACTTCTTTGTTTATAACTTGCCCCTTCGCTTTTCTCGGACGTTCCGGTTTACTCTCTTCTGTCATTCCAAAACCTTCCGTGGCCATGCTGACTTTAAACTCATGCTCCACCTCCGCTCCCAAAAAACTTATTAATCAATCTAACTGTGTGTTGGAGACGTCACCATCTGTGTCTGCCGTGCTCACACTACTCAAACGCTGCCACGCGCGCAATAATTCTTCCGGCAACGAAGATTCGACCAGCGGGTACAATGTAGCCGCACACATTTCTGATGTGACACCCAGCGTGTGTAGAGCTCTTAAATGACTCTCGAGCTTGTCATGCAGAGTAGACAGCGGCAACGTTTTTTTTTTGCAATGCAATTTTGTATCACTATTTTTAACAGTTCTCTGGTGTACACTTCAATCAGTAACGTATCCTTGCTGAATCTTTGCTTCAAACTGGCGACGGCCTTCTTGTAATTTGCACTAGTAGGCAGATAACTTCTTACTAATTCCGCCGCACGAGAATTCGGTATCATTGCTTGTTGTAAATATTGAAATGTATCTTCATTACGTATATTTCTGTCGTCGTGCACTTTACTAAAGGAGCTCGAAAATTGCAACCATTCACGCACATCACCGCCGAACTTGGTAAATTCTGTTGGTGGCAAATTACTGTAGGCTCTGAATATTGTTCCTACTTTATTATTTAATTCACTCGTTCGACTCACACTCACTTGGCTGACACTTCTCGTACTCATTTTACCGTTATATATATGTCTAGCTGTGAGATATTTGTTCTTATACAGGTCGTGTTCATCTATATCCTTCTCAATGTCCTATTCGACTGCATTATCAATGACCAATTGCTCAATAATCTGCGACGCATTGTCTTCCAGCAATTGGTATTTGTCAGACAATAATTCGAAGGCGACACTTATCTCTGTGGTTCCCGCTACTACACTCTCTAGTAAGACGTCTAATGAGTTGAACGCCTCAGTAAAAGCGGTCCGCATAACCGTCCTCCTTTTCATCAATTGCTCCATTGTCTCCGATTAATACTTAAAACACTTAAAGTCACGGAAAAAAAAACAAGTTCTGTCACGGTCACCAAAATGTGACTTTGGGAAAATAATCGGGAGAAAAAAGTTTGAAGAAAGTTTAAAGAAAGTAAAAAGAGGAGACTCGGGCACGACGTGAGCTACAACTCTGCTCGATCGCCGCGCGACAACTAACTAACTGTGCTCTCTCGAACAGTCCCTTTTAATACTACGCTTACGGACTAAAACTGACCCGATCATAAAGGGGGCGAGACAAACCGCTGCACCTCGGACCGCTGCTCAAATATTTTGAGTAAAAATAATTTAGTTGAAGGACTACCAAATATTTTAGAAAATTAATATCTAAAATGTGAAACGTGTGTGAAAAATAAAATGACAAATACTGGTTTTAAGAACAATAGAATTAGAGCTAAAGATGTAGGCGAAAGTATCCATGCGGATGTAAATGGACCGCACAGTACTGTAGGATATAGAGGAGAGAAATATTTTTTAATTTTAGTGGATGACTATAGCAAAGCTGCGAAAGTATTTACAATGAAAGAGAAAAGTGAGGTATATGATTGCATAATGGAGTATGTAAATTTAATTGAAAATATAACGGGAAAAAGGATTAAGCGTTTAAGATGTGATAATGGTAGAGAATTTCTAAATCGAGATGTTTATAATTTTGCTAAAGAGAAAGGGATTTATGTTGAACCATGTCCTCCATATGTTCATGAGTTAAATGGAACTGCAGAACGTTATAATAGGTCGGTAATGGAAACGGCTAGATGCTTATTAACAGACGCGAAAATTCATAATAGATTTTGGCCAGATGTAGTTCAGACAGCAGTCTATTTTAAGAATAGGACGCTAAGCAACACAATTGAGAGAAAAACCCTTTACGAAATTATGTTGGGAGAAAAACCCGATATTCGAAATTTGAAATTATACGAAAGAAAAGTTTTTGTTAGGATAGCAGTAATTAAAAGGAGAAGTAAATGGGATAGAAAGGCAGATTTAGGAGTATTAGTTGGCTATGAAAATGTAGGATATAGAGAATTAATAACAGAGTTACAGTAGCAAAACACGTCGATATTGCTGAAGAAAATATAAATTTAGTTGGATTTAACGGTGAAGATGAAGATAAAGAACTTTCTCCTACTTCTTCTCTCGAGAAAAGTAGGGAAAGAGAATCTGATTTAGAAAGTCAAAATGAAAATGAAACCATTGAAAATTTACCAAGTAGTAGTATTCGTAATAATGACAAATTAAATGTTCTTAGAAGGTCAGAGAGAAAGAAAAGTCCGATTTATCGTTATAGAAATCCTATAACAAGTTGTGTTTATGTACATTATGTAAGAAAATTACAATGAAGCGATAAATAGTAACGAGAGCGAAAATTGGCATGAAGCAATGAACAGAGAAATTAATTGTTTAAATAAAAATGAAACTTGGATATTAGTTGAAAAGCCAAAAGAGAAAAAGATATCAGATTTAAAGTGGGTTTATATAAAAAAGGCGGAAAATAAATTTAAAGCTAGAATTGTAGTAAGAGGGTTTCAACAAAATGAAATCATTGATGATATTTATTCACCAGTAGTGAGAACTCAAACTTTAAAAGTTTTATTGAATTACTGTGTCCAAAATGAGTTAAAAATAGACCAAATGGATGTAGAATCAGCGTTTCTAAATGGTAAAATAAAATCAGAAGTCTATGTCAAACAACCTCAAGGGTACGAAGATAATTCAGGGAGAGTATGTAAATTAGATAAAGCATTATATGGATTACCCGAAAGTCCACGAGCATGGTATGAGTGTTTGAATGAATATTTAAATGAATTAGGATTCATAAAAAGTAAGATAGACTATTGTCTATATTCAATGAAAATCAAAAATGAAAAAGTTTATTTGATTATCATTGTTGATGATTTATTAATTTGCAGTAAAAATATTAAACTTATTGAAAATATCAAACGAGAATTAACTGTAAGATTTAGAATGAAAGATATGGGCCAGACCAAAACATATTTAGGAATAAATATTAATTATGATACTAAAAGAAATGTAATAACGTTAGATCAAGAAAAGTACATAGAATCTTTAGCGAAAAAGTATTGTATAGAAAATGCGAAATTGTATGCTACCCCAATGGAACAAAATTTAAAATGTGAACCAGCTTTGTCAGCATCAAATGATATTAAATATAGAAACTTGATTGGCGCGCTTTTATACTGTTACGTCCAGGATAAGGAATATAGGCTAAATTTATTCGGAAAAATAAATTAATATGGTTCACACAGTTTCCAAGATTATAAATTTTAATGATTGAAAACTTCAAGTGGAATTACAATGATTAAACAATTTTCGAACGCAAGACGCAATGTTCTAAAGTTAATTCTTTCTAAAATTAATTCATGTACCTCGCAATAAATGAGATGCGTAGATTCTTGGATACAATGGGTTGGGTCGGCTGGTTACGGCAGGTCGCGGCGGGTCCCGCTGTCCCTCGTTACTCCGAGCCGAAGGTGTTGATGCTCGTTCGTTCCCTCGTTCTCTCTCTCTCTCCCTCTCTCGTTCTACTTGTGTTGACGCCGGACGGCAGCTTTCCTTGGTTGCGTCGGTGGGTCAGTCGCCTAGCCCGGTGTTGGAGTCTCTGCTGCTATCCTCGTCTCTCAAATGTTAATGAATAGGCCGTTGCCTTGGCCCGGCACTTTACCGGCAGCCTGATCGGGGCGTCAGATCTCAAGTCGCTCTTGGTGCATATGTCCCTGGACACAGTGTCAGTGGGCTTTGTTCCTTTACGTTAGAATTCGATCATAAATTAGTCAAACTTGACAATTTGAGAAAAATAAAATTCCTCCGAGGAGCCACTTCTAAGGCCTTATTTTTAGAGAAATGGGTTTGCGCGGTACGTTTGATTCCGGGGTATTGATTAGCTTCCGTTTACGAATTGTCTCTAAATATCTCCATATATGGACGTATCGTGGGGAAGCCTTCCTCATCTCTTTTATTGCCTTTTGTATTCTTTTTATAGTTTCTACCTCTTTACGGATTTTGGTATGTCGTAAAAAAAAGAATCGCGGTCACTATTTTTCATTCATTATTACTCTGCACTTTTGCCCTCGTTCCTTTACTTATTATTATTCTTTTTACGACGTAACAATACGTAAGTTCATGTACTAGACCAGATATTTGTTATTCTGTAAACTATCTGAGGAGATTTCAAAATTGCTATAATGAATTTTATGCCTTGAAAATTTTAAAATATTTATATTGCACAAAAGAATTAAAGTTAACACTTGAAAAGAATTTAAATGCTTAAATTTTAAACTGCTATTTTGATGCTGATTGAGAAGGAGATATAGTGGATAGAAAATCTACGACTGGTTATGTAATAAAAATGTACGGAAATACTGTATACTGGAAATAAAAACAAAATATTGTAACAAAATTATCTACAGAAGCTGAGTATGTTGCATTGTCAGTATGTGTGAGTGAGATAAGATTAATTAAAGAATTGTTAAAAGACTTTAAGACTTTGCGATAGAAATAGATAAGTAGCATTAGCATAAGTAAATATGGAAATTTAACAAAAAATTCTAAGTACATTGAAATACATTACCATTTTGTAAATGAAAACTATGTAGAAGGGATAATTAATGTAATTAAAATTGAGTCTGAAAATAACCCAGCAGATATCTTCACAAAGTCATTAGGACGAATTAAATTTGAAAAATTTAGAAATGAGTTAAAATTAGAATAATAATTACGATAGTGTAAAATATTATGACATGTTAGATTTACGAGTCTCAGGATTATCAACGTAAGAAGGCGTGTTGATTTAAGTATGTGCTATAATCCTGAGTATGTGTGAGAAATCGGTATGAGTGTGTGATCCTTAGGTAATGAGCACTAGGGTCACAAAGGTTGCGTGAAATAGTATGTGTATGCGCACTCCCCACCCGAGCGGTGCGAACAGCAGCGGCTAAGTCGAGCTCTTTTTATAGCCATCCATACATTAGTTAAAATACCAAACGTTTGCTCGATTTTGCAGCGTGTTGTCACATGTTCACGCGTATAATGGGCTTCAGGTGATTCTTCTGGAGCATAGAGAGTGGAAGTCAGCAGAATTAGTGAAGGAGTATAGCCGCTATCTCCTAAAAATATCAATTTTTACTTTAGTAGTGGATTATTTACGTATATAATAATACTGTACCAAGTAAATAATAGTGCCCTTCGTATGCTGTTGTATTTGGATCTTTCCGAAATAATTGCAAATAGACTTTCAGTTCACAGAAATTCCACAAAAATCTGTCATTATTGCTTCCAGGACATATGAAGATATTGCTTATAATATAATTTGAATCTGATACCCATAAAAAAATTATTTTAAAAATATTATTTTTATAAGTTTGTAAAAAACGCAATTTTTCAGCGTATATATTTGTTTAAAAAATGTTCTTACAACTTGTACGTTCATTAAATGACCAACCTTAAAATTGTAAAATGATTCTTTGTTTAGCGAAGGTTTTTTGCATTTTACTATGAAGCAATCTATTAGTCCAATAATCGACACAATAATCCGAGGAATTCTTATGTACCTGAGAAAACTTTAAATTTTGAGTTTAATTCAAAGTATTATTATTCAATACATGCAATGTGTTTCAAGGAGCTTATAATATTAATAATAATATCGGCAGGAGGTAAGGTTATGCTTTGGATCCATACATGTATATATTCTGATACTTAACTCATTAGAGACGTTTTCTCTTTCTTCTCTAGTCCGTGGAAAAGAAATAAATCGATTTTTTAACATTAATATCGCATTTAAAACTCTGTTGATAAAATGACTTATTGATGCCTGACTCATAATGTGGTTAAAATCAACTGCCACTTCTTTCAGAAATGCACCTTAACCTAAAAATCGTAAAACCGACAATACTTGGAGATGCAATTGAATGCCTGATTCTCTTTGGAGTGGAATGTAGTCTCGTAGACTATTTAATAATTCCATTGCTAAGTGTTATACAGGGTGTTCGAAATGTTCCGGACCCCCCACTTATAACATAAAGTAAGCATTTTGGAAAAAAATGTTAAATACAAAAGTTGTTAAGTTTTGAAGGTTGAACTAAATGATGACCTTGGATTTGTTATTGGTTATCATTTTCAAGGTCATTTAAAGGTCATCTTCAGCTTTTTAAATAGGGACCCCTATTTTTTATTTCAGATTCTGAAAGAGCACAAAATTTTACATCTGGATATGTATCCACGTTATGGCTCAAAATGACCTACAGAGGTCATTTAGTGGTTAAATGATTATTTAGTAGCAGAAAGCCAAGAAATCCCGATTATTAAGAACTTTGGGTGTATTTGACGAAAAGAAAAAAAAAATTTCGTACTTTAATACTAAAGTACATAATTTGATTTTCTAGGACGAACTTTATGGTCACTTTAAAATTGGCCTTCATTTTTAAGGTCATTTGAAAGTTATCTTCAGCTTATTAAAAAGGGACTCATTTTGTATTCCGGATTCTGGAGGAGCATTAAATTTTAGGTCTGGAGATATGTACAATATCCACGTCATGGCTCGAAATGATCTACATAGGACACTTGGGGGTTATTAATTTCAAAAGCAAAATAATCTAACCGTTTTACATGAACAGTTTTTATTGCAATAATTTTTTGCAAGGGTTACGAGTTTCTACGCATGATTCATAGCATTTTCAGGATCGTTACTTGTACCTTAGAAGATTTTGCTCACTATTCTTTTTAGGAATCAGTTATTTATAATTGTTAATTAACAATTGTTTACTCCTATTTACTTTTCTGTTTTCAAGAGTTAAGTGAAGTTCTCTTACTTCGAAATTCAGATAATTGTATTAATTTTCAATAATTGTACTTTTAATCGTAGTGAAAAATGGCACATCTTACTGAACGAGAAAGAATATCTTTGTTGATGATGCGAGGGTGGGGTGATCAAGAGAGAGGTTTCAAACAGGTACAGCGTTTATTCAATGAAACATTCAGAGTTGAAGAAAACAACCCTATTTCAAAAAGTACCGTAATTCGTACAATTAGACGTTTTGAAGAGACAGGTGGTATTAAAGATCGTCCTAAATCAGGTAGATCCAAATCATCGTCTAATGATGAAAAGAGCTTAGACGTATTACAATCATTTATTGAGGACCCCCATTGCAGCATCAGACGTTGTGCACAACAGCATGAAATGGGAGCTGCATCTGTGCACAAAATTTTGAAACTCAACAAATGGCATCCTTTCAAATTAAAGTTGGTACAGGAATTATCTGAAGATGATTTTGATAGAAGGGTAGAGTTTTGTGATGTAATGATGCAAATGATATCTGATGATCCTTTGCTCCTCAATAACATTGTTTTCTCTGATGAAGCCACGTTTGAGTTAAGCGGAACAGTGAACAGACATAATTGTCGATACTGGAGTAACATCAATCCACATTGGATGAGAGCGGACCACACGCAACATCCTGAAAAAGTAAATGTTTGGGCTGGCATATTTAATGGAAGAGTACTTGGCCCTTTCTTTATTGAAGGTAATTTAAATGCTGGAATGTATGAAAACATGCTTCGAGACCAAATTATACCTGCTATACGGAATTTAACGGGTGGAAATCTGGACGAAATTTACTTCCAACAGGATGGTGCTCCTGCACACTACGGTATTCATGTTCGCCGATATTTAGATGCAACATTTCATGATAGATGGATTGGGCGGAGAGGTACAATTGAATGGTGGGGATACTTGAAGGATAAAGTTTATGTTATAAAACCACGTGACTTGGATGAATTACGCCAAAGAATCACTGATGAAATAGACTTGATACCTCAGCAAATCTTGCGAAATGTTGTTGCAGCCTTTTACAATCGGTTAGCACATTGCCAAACTGTTAATGGGCAACAATTTGAACAGTTGTTGTAAAAAGTTCCTGTCAACGACATTTTAAAAAAATTCAGTTTGGGCGAATAGTCCACTGTCTTGATTTAGTTAGCTGGGCCGCCGATAGTCCTGCCTTAGCTGACTGGCCCGCTAGTGTTCTTGTCTTAGTAGGCTGGGCCGCCAATGGTCTTGCCTTAGTTGGCTGGATCACCCATGATGTTACCTTAATTAGTTGTACCTCCCGTGCCTGAGCAATAAGGCTCATTTTGATTAGACATTTTTTTATTTATCATTTTCTCCCCCGAGGTATGTAGTTGTTGGGCCTAAGGCTTATTTTGATTAGACATTTTTTTATTTATCATTTTCCCCCCCGAGATATGTAGTTGTTGGGCCTAAGGCTTATTTTGATTAGACATTTTTTTATTTATCATTTTCTCCCCCGAGGTATGTAGTTGTTGGGCCTAAGGCTTATTTTGATTAGACATTTTTTTATTTATCATTTTCCCCCCCGAGGTATGTAGTTGTTGGGCCTAAGGCTTATTTTGATTAGACATTTTTTTATTTATCATTTTCTCGCCCGAGTTATGTGGTTGTCTGGCCTAAGGCTTATTTTACGCCAGTGTCAATTACACCTTCTACAATCCTAATGCAGAATTTAGCGCTGGTGCAAAATGGAGAATTACAACTAGGAGGCTTAATTTGGAAAACTAAAGTAACCTTCAAATGACCTTGAAAATCAAGGGCAATGTCAATTTAACGCCACCATAAAGTTTGTCTTGCAAAATCAAATTACTTTAGTATTGGTCAGATACGCTCAAAGTTCTTAATAATCGGGATTTCTTGGCTTTCTGCTACTAAATAATCATTTAACCACTAAATGACCTCTGTAGGTCATTTTGAGCCATAACGTGGGTACATATCCAGATGTAAAATTTTGTGCTCTTTCAGAATCTGAAATAAAAAATAGGGGTCCTTATTTAAAAAACTGAAGATGACCTTTAAATGACCTTGAAAATGATAACCAATAACAAATCCAAGGTCATCATTTAGTTCAACCTTCAAAACTTAACAACTTTTGTATTTAACATTTTTTTCCAAAATGCTTACTTTATGTTATAAGTGGGGGGTCCGGAACATTTCGAACACCCTGTATAATAAATCTAAATATAATTTTAATAATAAATTTATTGCATTAAAAACATTATTAAATTTTTATGAATATTAACTAAAGAACGGACTAAAAATGTATAAATTTATTGTGTTTCATTTGTACTTAATATACAGGGTGATTCATTTTAATTGCCCCAGGCAAATATCTCGAAAATTACGGGAGATGGAAAAAAAACGTTAAATGTAAAAGTTGTAGGGTTCAGAGGGGGAAAACCAATGGTGACCTTGACCATGACCTTGGGGTCAAGTTTCAAGGTCATTTCAAAGTCAAAGTAGTTTTTTTAAATAGAAACACCAACTTTTGACCTCGGAAATTAGAAGAGCGGAAAATTTTACATTCAAACATGATGTTATGTCACGGGGTCCAGTTGACCTCTGCAGTCTCATCAAGGTCAAATCAAGCTGTCTACACAATTCGTAGGCCAATATCTTGAAAAAAGCAAGGTTGAGAAAATACCAATTTCCCCCTCTAAACCCTACAACTTTTACATTTAACGTTTTTTTCCATCTCCCGTATTTTTCGAGATATTTGCCTGGGGCAATTAAAATGAATCACCCTGTATACTTAAGATCTGTTTAGCTACATTTGCTCTATTAGGAAGCAACAACAATTTTAAAATTCAAAATTATTTCAACGAATCTTAAAAATTGATATTTAAAAACCTGTAATGAATTCTAAAATATTCAGCGTCAAGTCTAAATGGATCGGAAAAGTCTCGTAATACCCTTTTAAAAAAAAGAAGTCTTCTCTTTTCAATATTTTCGGCTTCTTCTTCTTCTTCAACAGCGATACCAGCAGCAACAGCACCCAACATTTTACAACATTTTTCACTAATTAAATAATTATTGATAAATAAGTATTTCAGAAACGGTTAAAGCTGTTTTAAAAAAAACTGCATTGACACTGGAGAGTCTCCAGACACTGCTCAGTACGCGCACTCTTTTTCGATATTCAAAAGAGGAAAAGGCGGCAAGACCGTGTATTTAAGTTAATATACGTAAGATCATCAAAGAATCAAGTATGTGTGTTTACATCCCCCCTTCTAGATTTCTCCGGCTACTTTGTAGCTGTACAATAACAGCTACATTACATTTACGGATATTGTCTATGTACAAGAGCATTGGTATTACATCTAAATATATCTAACAAGGAAAGGCACGCAAGTGTCCGACTCCGACTTTTTTGAAACTTTGCACATCGGTAGATTATCGAAAAATATTAGACACGTGTTTTTTTTTAGCTGTTGATACGATGATTCAGGGGGTTAAAACCACCCCTAAAGTTTATTCCTAAATATGGCCGTTAAATCATATTCTGCAGATATTTTCACTTCCAATCATTATTTTTTAATCAAGTAAAATTATTTTTATAACCTAATGACCCAGTAACCCAATAATTCAATAACTTATAATCCAGTAGTAAAATCGATCTAAGGGTTTGAAGAGGCAAACCATGTTTAATCTTAAAAAAGATTAAAATATCTTACAAAAAATAACAAAATCTGTCAAAAATCCCAATTTATGTTATTTTCAAGCTCAACATACATGTATAGTAAATTGATAAAAAAAATAGCAGAAATTGACATTTTTGACTGATTTTGAGATTTTCTGAAAGATATTTTAATCTTTTTTGCTCCTTGAGATCCCGGAATTGCAAAGCGCTCGCTTGGGGTGTCTATGAGAAGGAGCGCGCCGCTCCCGCGATGGACGCCGCCGGAGAGGCGTAACCGGACCGGACGTCCAGCACAGTGGTCGATTGGGGAAATCGCCCGAACGCGGAACCCTTAATCTACGCCTTGCACATAAATAGAGGGGACACGGTGCCGACCGTTCACATTTTATCGAGCGATTTCCACCGTGGCTTGATCGATGCTACGGTTGATTCGGGGACGCAGCCAAACGTAATCAAGATCACGGTGCTAAAGGAAGAATTTACCATAAATGAATCGCGAGCGGGGACTCGCCGTCATTTGGTACGGTTGTTGTGAGTCTTCACGGCATGCCGACGAAATTCGTCGTAGTGCCGGAATGGTTCCCCATTCTGAATGCGGCAATCTTAGGCGCGGAATTCCTTCGGGAAGGCGGAGCCCGCACGGATTTCGAGAACGCTCGGCTTGAGATCTCTGGAAGGTCGCTGCCGTTCGAGCTGGCGGGTACGACAGTCCTACGCCCAAAGGAAAAGCAGGTGGTAAGGTTTCCACTGCTCAATCCGCGTGAGCTGGCGGGTACGACAGTCCTACGCCCAAAGGAAAAGCAGGTGGTAAGGTTTCCACTGCGCAATCAAGAGTTGTTAGACGCCGGCATCATCGAGGAAAGTGACAGCCCTTATAATAGCCCGCTGTGGGTAGTTTGAAGGAAGGACACGCCCGAGAGTGAAAAGCAGTAGAGAGTTGTCCTTGACATTACGAGAAAACAGTAAAATGTCCTTTTCCTGCGCCCTTCATTGCAGTGCTTCTTGGGTCGCTCGGGAAAGTGAAAGCGTTTATTGCCGTGGACATGTATTCCAGCTATTAACAAATACCACTGAGAAGAGAGGATCGGCACATTACGGCTTTTTCAACACCGGATGGGCACTTTTATATTAAAAGACTGCTATTCGATATGAAAAACGCAGGGGCTACCTTCCAAGAGCAGGTAAACAAGGTCGTGAAACAAGACAACCGCGAATACGCGTACGTTGATGATATTATTGAATCTGCAGAAGACGAGGACGCGCTAGATGAAAAGTTCATTAACCTAGCGCGAAGATTAGAAGCGGCAAACATGAGCCTGTACCCGGCAAAGGCGCAATTCTACTGCATAACAATTACATTCCAGGGCACGAAATCTCGGCACAAGGAGTGCAGCCCGACCCCAAAAAGGTTGCCGCTTTCGATCGTTACCCGGTGCCGAGGAACGTTACAAATATAAAACAATTCATCGGCGCGACGGGGTATTACCGACGTTTCGTGCCGGGCTACTCGAAGATAGCTCGTCCGCTTTTGAACCTTTTGAGGAAAGGCGTGATGTTTGAGTAGACCGACGTGTGCTAAGCAGCATTTGACGAACTACGGGGTCGTCTAATTCGGGAACCGATCTTGCAGCACCCGAATTTCGAAGACAAATTTTTCGTTATATCCGATGCATCTAGTTACGCTATTGGCGGCGTACTTTCTCAGAGAAGGGAAAGCGCCGACCTACCGGTGGCGTACGCTAGCCGCCTGCTAAATTCGGCAGAAATTTGATACAGCTCGATCGAAAAGGAATTGCTGGCAATGAAATACTGCGCCGATCAATTCGAATTCTGCGTTTTAGGCCGTTCGTACACTTTCCTAACGGATCACATGCCGTTGGTGTGGCTTGATAACATCCGAGATGCCACCTTTGGGTTGAAGAAATGGAAGAAAATCGACTTATTCAGCGGTCGAGATGTGCACGTGATTTTATGCAAAAATCTACTGCACCGATCCACCTAACATTTGAGAGAAACGCTGATTAAGGATACTCATTGTTCCCCAATTAATGGCCACAGAGGTGTGAACAAGACGTACAAACGCCTACGTGAAAATTACTGCTGGCCCAAAATGAAGCGGGAAATCCTGGAGTTCATTGCGTTGTGTGAGACCTGCCAGAGCATGAAGTAGGTTCGGGAAAAGGTCTGGCAACCGATGGTCATGACAGACACAAGTGGAGCAAGCTTTGATAAGATGGCTATAGACATCGTGGGCCCCTTCCCAGCCACTAAGGACGGTCACGTTTACGTGCTTACAATACAAAACTTATTGACGAAATACTGCCTCGCAATACCTTTAAGGGGAATTTCGTTGGTCGAGATCGCGAGCGCGTTTTGGCGGCGAATCGTGTTTACCTTTGGCTCGCCGAAGATCGTGTTGACCGACCAAGGCCCTAACTTTACGAGCGCCCTCATGAAAAATGTTGCGAAGCTGTGCAAGAAAAGGGTTTGCACTAAGACGGCTTTTCGGTCCCAATCAAACGGGTCGATCGAAAGGATGCACCACAGTTCCATGGAATGGATCAAGGTCTATTCCGACAAGATAAAACAGTGGGATAGGCGGTGCGAGTGCGCGACATTTTCGTACAACACTAGCGTACACGAAGGGACGCGTTTCACGCCATACGAGTGTATTTTCGGGCGCTTCGCGCGCGTGCCGTCGGAACACGCACTTCGGGAGAAAAACACCACGGAGACCTACACGGACTCCATGGCCCGTTTAGGAAAGAAATTAAACGAAATTCAAGGGTATGAAACTTTCTTTAAAGTATGAAAAAGTGCAACACAAAAGGTATGCAGAAGAGGAAGCATGAATTAAAGAACTCACTAGATTAAAAGCCATGAACGAAAAGATAAAGATTAAAAAGATTACCGCGAAAAATACTAACACATTTCTAGAATCTACTAAATCTCTTGAAGTTAATCAAAACACTTTATCTGTAAATAAAGCATTAAATGTGTAAAATTCTGTGGCATATAGCTTAAGAGATCGTGATACCAGTGTGAAAGCTTCTAGAAAGGATCAGAGTAGAAAACTTGCCATATCAAAAAACAATGCGCATATTTCATCTACAAGTTTTAGCTGTGAGGAAGAATTAGTGCAGTATGAAAATAAAATGTCATCTGCACAAAATGAAGCTAATAAAAATATTGTATCTAATGAACATAAAAAAATCAAAGAATTAGAGAAAAACTTTATGTTGGCACGGCAAAGAGAAACTAGATTAAAAAGGAAGAATGATAAACTGCGCTCTATGATTAAGCAAGAAAAAAATTAAAACGATAGAAAAGTAAATATGCACGAGTGATTAAGAAGATTGAGAAAAAGGACCCTTTCACTAACAAAGTGAAAAAAATTGAAACTGTTGGAAAAAACGTAATTCGAAACCGGTTACTTTACTATGACATATTAGAAAGGCAATTAAGAAAAAATGAAAATAAAATAAGTAGTCAAAAATTTAAAGTAATTTACGCAAAGGTCGTATCCGGGAAAATTTTAAAAAAGTACAAACAAATGAAATAATCATCTGGTTTGATAAGCAAATATCTACAAGGAAAAACTTTAAACTGTAATACATTTAATATCGATAGGCAACAAAAAAATTAGATTCAGCGAGCATGCTGAAGAAAGCATTAAGAAATTTTTAGAAAAAGATGAAAATTCAGCAACTAGCCCGGGGTCAAAAGATACTACAACTCGACATGGAGTAAAGAATTTATTAAACACTTTAACAAAATTGTATGCAAAATAATTCTAAAGAGTTTTCCGCTTAAAGCCATTTTAGGTAGTGAAAAAGAATGCAACTGATGGCGATATATGTTTTTGTAAAACCCATGCGAATTTCGGTTTCTTGATAAAAAAAATTGCTTTGTTGAAAGTTATATCTACGTGTAATACGACATGTTTTTTGAATGTATTAATTGTGATATTAAAAATCGTGTTTGTATGTATGGTGTGAAAGGGAAAACGATGGAGGCCGGGGTTTACACCTCCCTCCCAGTCACAAATAGAAAAACGGGTTACTTTGGGGTGCGTTCCCCCGTTCCGCTTCGCCCTTTTCCCCTGTTGATGGCGCACTTCTCTCTACACACACGACTTCTACACTTCTACTCACTTCTACGGCTCGACTACACAAAGGGTTTTTCTGCTTGGCTGCGTCTCCACTCCTTCGGCTCCACCACCTATAACCTACGGGGACTTCTACGCGTTACCTACTACTCCAATTTAGTTGAGCGCCAGGCGCCTTGTAGACGCCGCCGGATCACGAACTCCTCGCTCCGGTTGAGAATTCTTTTTCCCAGGGTTGGGGGGGGTCTTCCCGAGACTACCACGTTCACGCACGCATGCACGTGGCGTTTGCTGCACGCTCCGTTGACGACGCGGATTCAGCTACTCGCTCGAGGTAGCCGGTGCACTCGCGAATTGCTGAGAATCAGCTTAAAACCATCACCTCACAACACAACCCACACTTAGACACGATTTATTAAACACGAACTCTGGTGATCTTTTTTCTAATAAATATATTGCCTCCTGGCTTGGGGAATACACTTGTGGTTTTTTGTATGTGTGCGCGGCGCGGTTTTACTTCGCGGGACTTTCGGAGGGGAAATACAATCGTTAGGGGGGGAAAGAGAAATTATGGCGTGCGCGGGGCTCACCGTCTCAAAAAAACTCTTTCGTCCTACTAAGTACGTCTCCTACTACTACTCCTCACTACTAGCTAATTTTACAAAAACTCTCGAAGTGCGTCCGGCTGCTAGGCAAGCTTTCTGCGGAAATGGCGTAGCGTCGAGGCGACGAACACTTCCGTGACGCCAGCCCTTACTCCCTCTCACTCGCTCTCGCATTCTCCCTATACTCTCTCTCTTCTGAAGGGTCGCCTCGTCGACTCGTTTCCGCCCGCACCGACGATACGAGCGACGATTGGCTGCGCGACGTCAGCGCAGCCACTCAAAATCGTTTAGCGCCAGCGCGAGCGCGAGTTAAAATCGAGCGCGGCGCGACGTAATTTTCGCGCGAACGTTGGCCGCCTGCTCGACTCGCCGAGCTCGTCGAGCAGCGCCAGTGACGTCACGCGCGTAGTCGGCCGCTCTCTTTCTCTCCACGCTTCGCCGATCTCCCCTCTCTCTCGCACGCTTCCTTCTCTCTCTCACGCTGATACGCGCGCGCCACCTCGACTCGCGCGCCGACTCGCCTACTCGCTCTCTCTCTCGCACCAACACGTGCGCGCCGCCTCGACTCGCGCGCCAACTCGTGTACGCGCGCGCTCTCTCTCGCACTCGTACGCATGGTCCGCGTTCGACCACGTGTTGCGCGAGGTCCGAGTGTATGCCTCCCCAGGTGCGCGGCGCACCCTGGGGGAGTCGCGGCGCGTCGTTATAGTCGCGGGTGTTGTGTGTGTCAGTGTGCGTGTATGTGTGTGTGTGGGGATGTCGCCAGGGCGGCGTTCGCGTCGTTGGTGATCGCCATCATGGCGGCGCCGGTCAGCTGGTCCTCGTGGCCTCACCGCGTCGCCAAGCCGTCTCCGTCGCCTCGTCGCCAGCCGTCGCGATACGCCTCGTCAGCTGCTCCGCTCCGTCGGCTGTGCTTGGTGCGGTCGCCTCCCAGCGGCGCGGCCTCGACGAAATCTTGGCGGCCCAAGTACGCTCGGGCGGACATCCTCGCACGTGCTCTCTCTCTCTCGCACGCATGGCTGGTAGGTGCGGTGGCGCGTCGTCCGCTCCACACCTGTCACTTTGGTCGGGCTACAGAGTGCAGAGAAGCTCGACGTAAATAATTATTTAACGTCGACGCCTTCTTAGCCCTGAGACTCTCCGAGAGAGAGAGCCAAATCACTCAGGTGTTAAGAGTTGCAAATGCAACGTCACAATGGTAACATTTTGCTATCATCGGGTTACTAATAAAGTAAATAGATTAGGAAATAACGAAAAAAATGTATAATGTAATCGTAACGTCTAAACAAAAAATTGAATGTACAGTTAATGAAATCATCAAACAATTGAATAGCCAAATACCAAGTTTTTTGAAACATTCTTATGATATTTGGCATTAATACATAGCTCTTTCTACAATGAAATCTAATTTAAAGGGATAAGATAAGATATTCCTTTATTCGCCTGTGAGGGCAAAAATTAACATGTACAGAAAACTTTCATAACAAAATTTATATGTACAAAACGTATTTCCTTAGTAAGGATTACCTTTGACGTTATAATTACAAGAAACAGCCGGTGATATAGTCTAGTTACAAATAAATAAATAAAATAATAAATACATTTTTGAATACTAGTGTTATCACAGATATTGAAAATATCACAGTCAAGTTAGAAAGATATTAAAAATATCACAGTCTAAGCAATTGCGTAGGTCTATAACTTTCTAATTCTCTGGACCCATGCCCAGCAGAGTAGATGAAGTATGATGTTGTAGGTCAGGGGTCTATCGCCAACAGGTGCTGGCGCAGCATCCTCTTGAAAGCTGTATAAGATGGCAGGTGGCGGATAGGAGCAGGAAGGGAGTTCCATAAGCGAGCTCCCTGTACTTGGAATGCCCTGGCTCCAGTTTCAGTGCTCGCTCTGGGGATGTTCAGTTCCTGCGGTTCACCCCTAGTAGTGGCTCTCGGAGAGTGCAGAGAAAAGAAATCGAGTAAATAACTCGGCTCCCTCATTCTGATAATTTTGTATAATAGCAGTGCTGTGAAGTACAGCCTGCGGGAGTCCGTTCTGAGCCATCCCAATCGCCTCCTGTAGGGGGAAATGTGATCATCCCTCCTAACTCCGTAAACGTATCTCACACATGCATTGCTTAATCTTTGCAATCGGATACGTTGTTCGTCCGTTGCGTCTAAGCACACGACTGTGCAGTAGTCCAGATGTGGTTGGACTAAAGACTCGACTAGTCTCCTGCGTAGAGCCTCATTGATGCAGCCCCGTATAAACCGCAGACCGTAAAGGGCTTTATTGACTTTCTTTGTGATGGAGTCAATCTGCGGCCTCCACGATAATTTATTGTCCAATACAACACCAAGGCTGGTGACTTGTGCGCTGAATGGAACGTATACTCCGTTGGAACGTAAAGGGAGGTAAATTAAAAATAATAATAGATTTTTCAGAGAATTATGTAGGCAAATATAGCAGTGAAATTCAGAGCGTACATTTTGGAGCTTAGAAAACTCAATTGTCTTTGCATACTGTAGTTTTTTATTTTAGAAATGCCATCGATGAAAATAAATGGAAGAAGTATTTTCCTGAAATTGACGCAAATACAAACTGTGCAAAAAATTATTTTTCAGCTTTGCTTTAGCAGTATTTTTAAATTTGCTTCACCACTCCGTCAATTAGCAGAAAATAATATTTTCATTTTCCTCCTTTTTTTTAACCTACACACGATGCATAAATCGTTTTCATGTTCTGCTTCAACGATATTTTTTAATTTCATTCCAATGAGGAGTGGTGTTGGGGCTATGAGGGAGTTGCGGTGGAACTAAGGGGGGGGGGGGGTGAGTGGGGAAAATGGCAGTTCCGTAGGATGGCGGAGGCGGGCGAAGTGAGGACCCTCATCTAAAGAATATAACGACGCCTCCTACGAAGAAAATCCCTTCCAAAATTTGCGCCGAATATAATCCCCTCGCTGATTTTTCCGACGAAAAAGATCTCCTTCTATACTATTGCGACGAAAATAATCCTATCGCCGATTTTTCAGACGAAAAAGATCTCCTACACTATTGCGACGAAAATAATCCCCTCGCTGATTTTTCCGACGAAAAAGATCTTCTTCTACATAGTTGCGACGAAAATAATCCCCTCGCTGAATTTTCCAACGAAAAAGATCTCCTACAATCTTATAAAACAATTTTCTACGAATACTATCCCATACTTTTTAATCGAGGGTGCATTTATTTAAACAAATTATTTTATTTTACGTTTTGTGATATCCTTTTTTTATACAATTTAATGTTAAACGTAATTATTAAAATATCTAAAGTCAAATTACAGTAAAACGTATTCTAGTTTTCTACAACCGTTGGTTTATTCATGGCTTTATTTTTGGCTGTGACGTGTATTTCCGCGCCGATGAGGTTCCCCCAGGCAACGAGGACGCCGATCGACGCCACGCAATCGCGCTAGATAATTGTTTACTTTTAATACTTATGCGACCCACGTTTCCGGAGGTTTCGCGGCTGCCACATCGCGACGACGCCACGGCGAACACACCCGGAGCACCGACGAGAAGAGGAGAGACGGCGCGACGTTCAGCGGGTTCCCCGGCTGTCACCGGCTACGCGAAGACGACGTCCACACGAGGCGGCGAGCCAGCTGACAGCCCGGCGCCCTAACCCTAACGCACGAGGCACACTTGGAGCGCTAGGGAGCAGCGCCGACGACACGCACACTCACTCGCACACACAATCAACCGGCGAAGCAACCACGAGAGGACACGACGACCTGGACATCGGCAACGAGGACATCACATTGGCGGCAAACGAAGATGCGGCGAGCACGTGTTGCCCGCCTAGCGCAGCACGTGTTGAAGCGGGACGGCGCGAGAGGCGCGCGTGCGCCACGAACGAAGGCGCCGCTCGAGCTCGCCGAGCTCGAATATAGGCAGGGCCGTACGGAGGGCCCGCGCCTCCGCCCGCGCAATTAATGCAAGCGGTGGCGCAGCGCACGCTCGCCATATTCGCAAGTCCTCGCGTACACACGGCGCCTCCGCCATAATGAAAGTACTCGCGGTCCGTCCGGGAATAGAGGGCGCGCGCGTCGCGACTAAATCGTCCTGTAGGGCGATTCTAGGCGCGATAATGAAGTACTCGCGCGACACCTCACATTCTCTTGCGTTAATTAGGCCGATTGAAAAGAGACACTAATTACAAAGTGCGAGTGCGGGTGAGAGGGCAAGAGACGCTAACCCTGCGTTCGAAATTGCCATTTTTTCGACGTTCACTCGTTGCCTGGATCGCTACCAACGCACACCTCCAGCCCGAAGCTCTTACCTAAGCCTTTTGTAGAAGTCGAGAAGAGAAGTAGAGTCGTGTCGCGAAGTTAAGTCGAGAAGTCGGAGTCTAGTCAAGTCGTCAGTCGGTCGAGCGTAGGAGAGGACGTCTGTCGAGGAGGCGAGAGAAGGACGCCGGTGAGTGGAGCAGAGTATTCGGCGGAGGGACGATCGTCGCCGCTGCGCAGGTGAGGTGTCGACGGAGTGGTGTAACGCGGGTAATTCAGCCGTCGGGAGGCTGTGTTGTCGCGAGGGTGCCGCGATCCGGAACGCGAGTCGTCGTGAAGTAGAGTCACCGCGTGTAGTAGATTTTTGTCGTGTCGACGTTTAGGTAAATTGCGATTGTGTGGCGTACGGGACGCGTTAATTAGCGAAGTGCCAGCGAGGCCTTAGATTTGTAAGAGAAATTGTATTGTCGTCGGGAGAGCCATTATAAGAGGCGAATAAATATATTAAAAGTGACGACGTTGTTTTATTTACGAGAGTGTGTTTCGTGTGAGTGAACAGTCCGATTGTCGCGGATAGCCGAACCCCGTCGGCTATCGAGTCTAGGTCTTTAGCTCTCCTAGCAGCTAGCCAGCGCAGAAGGAAGGAAGCAGCCCGGGGCGGTGTTTCAAACACCTGGCGCCCGTTCAATAGGAAAAGTCCCGGGCACTTGTGGTGCAAGCTTTGTCGGCGTTGTTCGGGGAAGTCTCGCGACTCTCGCGGACGAAACGCAACGTCACATGGCTTAATCGTTAACTAAAACCATTAGCCAATTATTAGTGTACCAGCGATTTTACTTCGTTTATTTTATTTAAATAAAGCGCAAAAACGCCAGAGACGACAGTATTTGCTGCAAAATCGTTCAAGAAGATTTTCTTCGCCGCAAAAGTACAAGACAGGCTAGTTTTCGCCGGAAAAGTACTAGAAAGGGTAGTTTTCGTCGCAGAAGTTCTAAAAAGGATAGTTTTCGTCGGAAAATCAGCTAAGGAGATTGTCTTCGTCGTAAAAATGCTAGAGGGGATAGTCTTCGTCGCAAAATCGTTCAAGAAGATGTTTTTCGCCGCAAAAATGCAAGAAAGGATATTTTTCGCCGCAAAAGTTCTAAAAACGATAGTTTTCGTCGAGAAATCAACTGAGGAGATTTTCTTCGTCGCCAAAATGCAGACAGGGGATTTTCTTCGTACGGGGCGTCGATAAAAACTCCTATTTCTAGGAGGACTTTTATCGCAAAATAAGAGGTAAACAAACATTCATGAAGGGGGGGGGGGCTGAGCAGAGCGACGGGGATACTGTCCGAAAAATGTTTTTAACTATAAAATATAGGAAGATATGTATATTATACGAACTATACCTTATAGAAATAAAATAATGATGTGTAACACAGTCCCATAAAAAAAATCCTCTGATCTTTAGATGAGATCACTGGGTCAGTAACTGCTTCTCGACTGTCGTAGTTGTACAAAAGACTGGTATATACATACACGTGCACTACCAAAATAGTATAGTACAAACATTTTAAAACTAAGAATTTTTTTATAGCCCTTTTAAATTAATAACAGTCGCGGCAGAACTTGCTTACTAACAACTGCAATTATGTATAGAAAAATTAATTTTTAATTAAATAACGCGATTAAGTCTCATAATACTTTATTTTAAAATATTAATTCTACCAGGTATTTTGTAAAAAAAAAAAAAATTAGGGCGTATCACAATCGTAAAGTCAATATCTGTACACATATGTGGGCACTGGTCAGAAGAGGTTAATGCAAACTATTTTTATTAAAAAGCAATTTCCGAGTTTTCAAGTATCTGCATTTTGATGATAATTAAATTTTTGTTCTCTCTTACATATATTTGAAGAAGCAGGCAAATAAAACCAAAAATTAGCTTTGGAAGTAAATATTCCATCTTATTTTTATATGATTTCTTATTTCTGTATTTTATTTATATTATATTCTTAAATAAAAATGTTAATATTTTAGACTCTTATTGAACGATATGTACACTGGAATGAAGATATAGGTGAATGGCAGCTTAAGTGTGTAGCGTATACAGGAAACAATATGAGAAAATCTCAATTAAATTTAACAAATGCAGAGATAAATGACGTAAGTCCATTATTGTTATTATTTGATTGAATATGTTATTATAGTCTTTAATTATCTGAAATTGCTACACTCTTTATATAAAATTTAGTTTTCTGAATTTGTAAATTGTTTTCATACATGTTCCAAAGTTAATGGAAAAGACGTCGGATCCCTAATAGAATATTAAACATTGTTGCGCCCGTGCATGTACTTGAATTTGCCGCGACTCGTATACTTCGCGCCACACAGCTAGACGGCTTTACCGCTCTAGCGCGTTAGTGCTTTTTGTAGCGTATATGGAGGCGCGAGGAGAGTCATAGTTTTCGCCTGCAAGCTTCTTTGCTCCAATGCAATACATTTGAGGGTCGAGAATAAAGTTAGTTAGATTCTATCAACACAAAGCTCTGCTTTTGTGTACCTTCTTTTCCTTTACCCGCTTTCAGGTTTTTACAAGTCATGCATTTATAACAGAGGTGTTTCTTATGATTAAGAAACACGCCTGTTACACTAGTAAATCGTAGCGCTTGTATATTTATATACACTCGCGTTCGATCGACAGTGACGGTCGACGAGCGAGTGCTCTCCGAAGACTCCCCTCTCCATGCGCTCTCTCCCACCGAGCGCTGTCTCTCACCGAGCGCTCTCCTCCCACTGTGTGCGAACGCTCTCGCGATCATTAAAAGTGGCATTTTTTACCAAAATTCGGCAGTTCACTCGGCGGACTGAGCCGAGCCTTTTACAAAGGGGACTATTGCGCGTCATGAGCGACAAATAGTTGAACTGACCCGTCGCAATCTATTAGGCCCACTACGCTAGGTTGTTCTTAGATATAGAAAATATGATTTTCAGCCTAGCGGGAGGAAACCATAACCTTTCCGCCCGGCGTCCGATCGAAATGGTTACGATTTCCGTCTCGCTAGGCCAAAAAATAGTATACGCAACATGAGAAGTAAAACAGAATGCCTCAGATAACACGTTTGTCACCCTCGCCTTCGGCTCGGGTGCCAATTTCCGTGTGATCTGGGACCATTTCTATTTTACCTCCCATGTTACGTAATATACAATAAATAATGTGATTTAGTTAGGTAGATATAGGAAAACGCTGAGTTTGTAAAATTCAATAAATTTTTTTATTTGTTTTATTTGTTTCAGAGTTAAGAAATAAACGCTGAGACAAATCTTGATTATACAGGGTGTTCAAAAATGAACTGGCACGACCAGTATAACCCTGTTCAGAAAAATATTTTAAGCACTTTTTCGCTTTTGGCATTTTTTGATATTATGGCTAATTATCAGAGTTTTTAATTAACGATAACTCGATAATTAGCCATAATATCAAAAAATGCCAAAAGCGAAAAAGTGCTTAAAATATTTTTCTGAACAGGGTTATACTGGTCGTGCCAGTTCATTTTTGAACACCCTGTATATAATAAAACTGTTATATTTTTGTTAATAAATTAAAATGATATTAAATAACTTTGTCAAAGGATTATTTTAAATAACTGTTAGAAAAATGTTCCAAATTAACAATTAATTATGTTATCACTTGCGAACTGAGCAATTGATGTGGGGAAAGAGCGCATTGAGTTCATGAAATAGTATTTTAGATTAGCGCATTGAGCAAATCTGAAAAAAGGGTGACAATAGGCGTACCGAGCCTATTCGAGATTAGCAAAGGCAAGCGTTCTGAACTTGCCTTTTAGTGCAATCTGTTCCCATTCCTGCACCATAGACAAACCCGATTGTTACACATTCATCGGTTATTTTTTCACTGGACCTTCCCGTTCTCTTCGAGAAGTCGAGAGCTCTTGGTCTGTAGAGGACTAGACAAGGGGATTAATGCTGCTGCCACCCCTCATCCGAGGCTGATGCTCTTGTCGAAAATTTCTAGAAACTTTGCTGGATGCCTCTCCCTCAAGAGAATATAACAATATGTGGATTATGCGTCACTGTTTAAAGGTCGATGACGACGTTATAGTGACGAATTTACCACCGTCAATAGGCCTTATCTATTAAGGAGAATTTAAGGATAAAAATTTTCAAAAATTCGTTTTTTTATCTACGTTTTTTAAATTAACTTGTTAAAAAATTAACTTCTTAAATTTAAACTGCCAAGAATAAATGTCACCGGAAAAATTGATGGTAATCGGAAGTGATGGTAGCTTTCCTCATTAGGTGAGAAGTAAAAAAGTCTGAAGTCATCTGAAGGGCATCTTGGAAAGAAACAGTTTCAGACGAAAAAAGCAGCATACTCATGCGTTTTTTGGACCACTGCAACCGAATCTGAGATTAGTTTGACATGCTCGCCATAGGTACCAATACTTTTTTCAAGGTGGATTTCGTTTTGTAATTGGCTTCCAACGCTAAAATAGATAAAATCATAACCAGATAACCACGTGGAAAAAATTTCTCCAATTGAAATTTAGAGGGTGTCATCTCGGTCTTATACCTGTAAGGGAGGGTCATTATGTGGAGCCATATGAGGTGTGTCGGTTCAGCGACGGAAAGAATTTTAAAAGAAGAATGATAGCCCAAGAACCGTAGGATCGGCCCCATGCTAAAGTGACCTAAATTACTACCTAAAACCTAAAAATTTAGGCGTATAGGGATCAAAGGGTACCCCCCGTTAAGATAGTCGAAATGCCCCTGTTCCGGGATTGAAAAATGAGGTTTGGAAGTCTATTCTACATCTATAAAGATAAAGTTTGCCGCCAACCGGACCTACCTAGACCCCTCCTACGCCGTTATATAGCTAAAAAACGGTTGATATCGTTTTTATTTTTTTTCTCCTCAACGAAAAAAGCTAGCGATACGCGGTTGGTGGCATTTTTTTCTGTATAGAGCCTACTTTTTTGTGATTTTTTTTCAAGGTCATATATATAGTTCTTCTAATATAAAAATCGATTTTTATTTTTTAAATCACTATATCTTTTTTCAGAAGGGGGCTGCAGGGCTGGAATTTTTTTTCAAATTTTTGTTTTCTCTTGAAAAATAAAAAAAAATTTTACCCGAACCGTATTTTCATTGGCGCCATGCTCAAAAATTCAAAAAATCCATTTTTTTAGCAGTTTTTTGTTTCTAGCACGTTTTAGGCTGATTCTATGAAAACACTAATATTTCCATCGTATTCTACGCAAAAAAATACATCGAAAACATGTATCATACTTTTGTTTTTATCACTATTATATCCGGAGAAATCAGCGTTCGAACCTGTGTCTGTATTTACCCATATGCAACGCTTAGAAAATCGAAGGTTGGAATTCAATCATCTATTTCTACTTGTATAATGTTACCGTCGATAATAGTATAATACATGTTTCCGATGTATTTTTTTGTGTAAAACACGATGATGCTGTCTGTTCTATCGTAGAACGTATTTAGAAAGTGCTAGACGCGAAAAATCACTGGAAAAATGGGTTTTCCAATTCTAATGCTTTATAGGTTAGCCACTTGTAATAAAACCAATTGCACCATCATATTCTAAGCGAAAAAATACATAAAAATATGTATAATTTGATCATTAGTATTATCATTTAATAGATTATGAGTAATCGTCAATAAAAATCAATCTTTGTATACCAGAATAAATTTTTGTTTCAACGCTAAGCGTGATTTTATTACTGAATCTGATTTGTCATTATAGTTCCGCCAAATAATTCGGAAATTATTTGACAACCACGTTCAGAAACTAAGCGTAGGAATATAATTAGTAATATTCTGTTATAAATAATTTGAATAAATGGCACAGGATTAAAAAATAAATATTTATTTGATCTACCAGTACATATTCAGATGTTAAAATTATCAACTTAATCCTCGTCCCTATCTTCATTTATAACAGGAACGATTTCTTTGAAGTCAAATAGAGTGGTGAGATTTTCTGCTGGCTTAATTGTTCTCGATAAATATCTTCCGTATGACAAGTAATAAATAATTACAGCAACATGCGAACAAGAACCAACTGTTCTATTACCATTGGCACAGTTACAACAATATTGTTTAATACCACTGATACCAATGGTTTGAGGTTGATAATGGACATAACACTTATACATCTTGGCATTACAGTGACGTGATTTTACTTCGAATTTGATAATATGTGGATCTACTTTAACACACTGAAGATCTAATGTTTTTTTTTTCTGTTATCATCTCAGCTAGATAAGATATTGCTTGCGCAAGTTGATAGGAACCCGTGAAAAATATTTTAAGATCATTAATAGTCATTTCTGGGAAATCATCTAGATCATCAGAAGATATATTATGGAACGGTACAGTTTTTCGGTTCCAATTTTGTTCTGCTACGAAACTAGCAAAAGTATTCTTCAATCCTTTTCTAAGATGCATTCTTTCAATAATTGGTTCCATTAACTCCGCATCTGAATTCAAACGTTTCCCAAAGCGATTCTGTAAAAAGCAAGCAATCTGACAATACAAATGAGCATTGTGTAGGAGAGAATTATGCAATTGATTGTGTAGAAGTTTGCATTTCTGACCAATGATCCCATGAATCGCTTCAACTACCCATCTTATTTTTGTCACAAATCGAGATGCATTTGATTGTTCGTCCGACAACTGGTTTTTTTTGCCTTTTAAAGCTGGCATAAACACTTGGAATTTTCTTTCTTCCAATAAAGATACAACATCTTGGAAACCTCTGTCCAGGAAAAAAACATCTCCTTCTTTTAATATACTATTAAGACCTCCAGGTGATTCCAATAATTCCTTTAATATTGTTGCATCATTTTTATTAGCATTAAATGGCCCAGCAGTATAAACTATATAGCCATTAGAAGTAGTGATCGTGAAAGGCTTAACTAATGGGCTTTTTTTCTGCACAGAGTATGATTTTCTTTGGTATGCGTTGTTAGCACTTTTTTGGTGGCGTAGATAAGTACCATCGCATATCAAAGCTAACCGATTTTCTAAATTGTGCAGTGTCTTTGCTACTGGTGATGTTTGACTGATATAAAATTCTCTAGAATGAGCTTGATATCCAAAGTATTTTGGTAAAATATCTTTTTCAAAACACTTTAATACTGCATCAATATTTTTTTGAATTTTTTTTTCAGATACATCAAGTATAGCCCCAACACATCGATCTGAATTACCAGTCCTCAGTTTGAGTAAGAATGTGACTAGTGCTTGTAGGACATTTCGATTTTCTGAATTGCGCATTGAAGTCATGAGTTCTTTTAATTCAAATATGTTATCCCATGTATAACCTGTCAAAGCTTTAACCCTTTCTTCAGACATCTGTTCTTCGTTGAATTGATCTAAAAATCGATAATCGACGCGATCTGATAAAGCACCCAAGAATTTTCCTAATTCTGAAGTTTCTATTAATGATTCATGTGTCACTATTTCTATGGCAGCCAAATCATCTTCATAAAATCTATTTTTTATCAAATGTTTCTTGCAACACCTATTTCGTCTAGGAATGAAAATTTGTCTTTTCACAAAAACTTGCATGCGCGCATCAAAAGGTACATCCTTTAAATCTTCTAGCGATTTGCACATGAAACAGTATGCATGACTTGCGATTGTTCTTGAGAATGACATACTTACTGTTTCAACAGGTATAGTTTCAATCAACGAAAAAGTGGAATTATTACTCTCAGTTGATTGTGTGCTTGTAATACACTCGTCGTGTTGACTTTGACTAATTTGACTTTGCTCTGACGATTTCTGATTTGATTGAATTTCATCGATCGATAACTGTGATGCACTTTCCTCAAGACCAGTTGTGTCTTCATACAGATCTTGAGTGGAATCTGAAGGATGAGACCCAATTTCTTGATTTGTAGAAGAACTTTGAACATCAACAGATTCTTCATAGAAAAAAACACTATCTTTTGATACCATACTTTTTTTCAATCTTAATTTACTTCTGCATTTTGAACAAATGAAATCGCCAATTTGCAGATAAATATTATAATTAGTGTGCATATCTTTACACTCTTCGCGAGTCAATATTTCTTTATGAGATCCAGGTATATGGCGTAAATACTTATCACATTGGAAGCATTTAGAATCATCAGTTTTCCTTTTTTTAACTGCAGATGAACCTTCACTTGTAGACTCCATTCCAATTGATTCCTGTTGAAATATTCGATTTATATTATTTATTATTTATTATTAGTTTAAGGTGGCTCCGGCGTGCTGCTCAGTTTCGAAAGAAGAAAAATTATTTAATTTAAAAGTTGATTTAATCGAAACGTTCTCTTATATTTAAGGTAGTGAACCTAACAAGTTGTTTGGTACCCAAACTAAGTGGACATCCAAACGGTATTCTAAATCGTTTCGAAAGAAGAAAAATTATTTAATTTAAAAGTTATTTTTTTATGCTTACTCTTTTCTTTATTTGTTAGAAAAAGGCCTTCAGTAGAAATTCCTTGGATGAGAGAGAGAGAGAGAGTTGATGTGGTCCTGCTGATTCTTAGACCGCTTGGATGAAGCCAACCCGTTAGGAATCGACTTCAAAGAGGCCTGCTGCTCGTCCCTTACCAAGGTTCTTCTTAAAGGTTTGAAGAAATGATCCGTACTGATTTGAAACGGAGAAAGCAGCCCCTTTTAAAGGACTGGAAGGGCTTCTCCCTCCAAGCGGACTAGTGGAAATCGGCGCGCGCATTCTGGGCCTCGATAGTGGGCGGTCATTGGTTGATCGTGTCGGCTGTTGCATTTGATTGGTTAAGCGCTGAAGCGGTTGGCGCTGCAGTCGGTGGTTTGGAGAGTGGGGGTGGTCGACCTTGCGTCTCTCTCTCTCTCTCTCCTTGGAGGATATCTCTTATCAAGGGCTTATTTACAGAATGTTAATTAAATAAACTATTAGCGGTGGTTATTAACAATTTTAAGTTTATGCGCTGCTTATATTTAAAATTTTAATGCAGTTTGCAAAAAAGAATGAAGTTGCTACTTGATTTTTGACTGGTTTACATATATTTTTGTTCTTAACTATTCTATTTGTTTATTTATTATTTGTTTAATTAAGAAAAAGAGATCGGTTTGAATTGTATTTACTAACTTATGGTAAAAATGATTTAGCTATCATGTTTTAATACTAATTAATTAATAATGAACTATAACAATATTCCTTAACTTATAATTAAATAATTATATTTTGGCTTCTTTAAATTAAAGATGTATAACATTAGTAAGTTAATATTAGTCGTTAATAATAGTTTAATAATCTGTGTTATTATTACTAAATATTATTACTAAGTTTTATGGCTGTCATAAAAGAGAAAGACGGCTGGGATACTCGACAGGCACGTACAAGCGTCTAGGGTTTTATGGTAGGGTTTTTATTATCTTGTTTGTCGTATGAATGGAAAATTTTGGGGAAAACGGCACGTGTAGCGTGGTGACGCTTGTTTTGCTGCTTTAGTTTTAATGAGGACAGTTAGGGGAATTTTTCGGAAGGTAACTTGAAATTCAACAGGTAAGAAAAAGTAAAGTAGTAGAGGGTAAAGAGTGTAGGATTTGTCAGTGTTCTTCTTTACCGACAGGAGTTTTCCTAGGATTCATATGGGAGGCAAAAAATTTTAAAATTTTTAAGAAAAAGACGGCCATGCTCGTGGACGTCACATTCATAACAATTTTACAATTAATTTAAAAAAATATTTTTTTTAATTTATATTCCAATACAAGAGCTTATTGCATTTTATGACCGTTGAAAAAGCTGAAGAATATTAAAATTTTAATAGTAAAATCTATCAATACACTATACGAGTCAAAACATTACACTTGTGTCAAAACATTACATATGCTGATTATAAATTATATTTGGTTTTGCTACTAATAAAAAATCACAAAAGCAGTTATCACAAAATAAATTGACGATCAGAATCCTTGAATATTAGATAACTATTGTGCAACTAGAAAATAAAACTAGACTTGCCATTACAAGAGTAAGATATAAATAATTGTTTCTATTATAATATAACATAAAGTTACATTCAACTAAAATAATATATTCTACTATTTCTTTATCAAATATAAAGTCAATCAATACTACGGTTTTTTATTAACTTAATATCTTTTACTGCAAACATTTTTTTGAATTCAAGGTCAATCAATATGTTTTTTCGTGGTTCATTGTGGATCACACACGTGATTTATTGTATATTACCACAATAAACCACGAAAAATAATAAGCTCTTGCTTTCTGTGGTAATACCATTTGAAAATACTAATCGGAAATTGAATATTGTTTGTTAATATTGATTAAAATTATAAACAGCATTAATTCTTTCAGTTATAAATCATAAATAATCAGTTATTAATTAATCAGTAAGTTTTTTTTGAATACAAAAACGCGTAAATATTTTTTATAAACTTCCAGAAAAAGTATTTCGCAACTGATTATTCATTCAGTTCAATTGGTTGACGACTTTTTGTTATCAAACAGATTAGCAGATTCAAACTAAGAACAGCTATAATCGGTTATACTTTATAGCATGGAAATAAATAAGATGTATTTTTTCGCTTAGAATATGATGGTGCAATTGGTTTTATTACAAGTGGCTAACCTATAAAGCATTAGAATTGGAAAACCCATTTTTCCAGTGATTTTTCGCGTCTAGCACTTTCTAAATACGTTCTACGATAGAACAGACAGCATCATCGTGTTTTACAACAAAAAAATACATCGGAAACATGTAGTATACTATTATCGACGGTAACATTATACAAGTAGAGAATAGATGATTGAATTCCAACCTTCGATTTCTAAGCGTTGCATATGGGTAATACAGACACAGGTTCGAACGCTTGATTTCTCCGGATATAATAGTGATAAAAACAAAAGTATGATACAAGTTTTTCGATGTATATTTTTTGCGTAGAATACGATGGAAATATTAGTGTTATTCATAGAATCAGCCTAAAACGTGCTAGAAACAAAAAACTGCTAAAAAAATGGATTTTTTGAATTTTTGAGGCATGGCGCCAATGAAATACGTTCGGTAAAATTTTTTTTTATTTTTCAAGAGAAAACAAAAATTGAAAAAAAATTCCAGCCCTGCAGCCCCTTCTGAAAAAAGATATAGTGATTTAAAAAATAAAAATCGATTTTTATATTAGAAGAACTATATATATGACCTTGAAAAAAAATCACAAAAAAGTAGGCTCTATACAGAAAAAAAATGCCACCAACCGCGTATCGCTAGCTTTTTTCGTTGAGGAGAAAAAAAATAAAAACGATATCAACCGTTTTTTAGCTATATAACGGCGTAGGAGGGGTCTAGGTAGGTCCGGTTGGCGGCAAACTTTATCTTTATAGATGTAGAATAGACTTCCAAACCTCATTTTTCAATCCCGGAACAGGGGCATTTCGACTATCTTAACGGGGGGTACCATTTTAATATTAGTTACTTCTTTGTTGGTCAATGGCCTAAGACTTGAACCTTGCGAAAAATATTGGCAAAGTTGCAAAAATCGATTTTTTGAGAATAACACGGAAAGTATAATACATGCTATTAAAATTAAGTAAAGGAGAAACTTGTATGTATTAAAAATAACTATTGCAACGTTCTTAAAAATTCAATTTTCCATCGCTTTCTTAAATTTCTCATTCGGTTAGCATGCGAGTAGGTGAATTTTGAATTTTGAAGTTCGCGCAATTAAGTAAAGTCAGTAATATTGATTTCGTAACCCTTTAATGGTAACTACGTATTTTCTAGCTTGAATCTAGATTTGCAACTAATTAATCAATATTAATATAATAAAAATTATCATAAATGTTTTTTATGAAAATTATCCAGACAAAAAACAAATTTTACGTGAATTAAATAAAGATGATGTAATATCCTGATTAAACGATTAAATTCGATACTGAGGAGATAAGTAATATTATAACAATTATTTAATCTACAAATTACACAATTTATAAGAATAATTTACGTATTTATTGTTTATTAAAAATTTGAATTGTTATTGTAAAAATATATTTAAATCAGCTCTCAAGGCAAACACGCGGCATTACGAATCTATGAATATGCATGACGTGCCAATCAGAGGTCTTCATCATTGTAGATGAGATAAAAGTAGCTGCAGATTCCTTAAGATTCTGGCTAATTGCGACACGACGGTGTGGAGCACTCACCTGGATCATCAACTGTACAGCATACTCCCGCATTATCAAGTATATGAGTGAGAGTTATACAAATTTTTCTAAGTCAGAAAAGGACTTAAAAAAATTATCGTCTCTCCTTGTACTTGAATTAGTCACAGGAAAATTTTTAAGTTTAAAGTTTTAGTTTATTTTTAATAATTTTAAAGTGCACAATTAATTTTCTTAAGGAGGTTCCTGCGTCAAAAGTTTGGAACTCGGAGATATAAAAATTTAAAGTTGAGATGACGCTGAATCTAACGGTTGTCCTGCTTTTTATCGCTTATCGGCCAAAATCTCGAGAAATTTGAGGTCAAAGTTGCCAATTTTAGCATAGAGTTTTATGACACCTCTGGAGGGAGGGCCCTCTCGCGGCGGCGCTCCTGCTGCCGCTGCTGCTCCTCCTGGAGCCGCCGTTGATTGGCCTCCATCGAGGCCCTCAAGCGGTCCTCCTCCGCTTTCTTTTTGCGGTGGGCCTGGTACACCTCGTCGTAGGCTCGACGAGATGCGGCCAGGCCCGCCTGCTGTGCGCGGATCTCTAGGAGGCTGAGGGAGGCGCGCGTCATCTCCGCCAGCTCCCCCTCAGCCCCCTCCGCACAGCGCAGGAAGTCCCGGTGGGCCTCCTCCAACTGCCCGACGGCCCAGCTATAGTCCTCGGTGGAGGAGCGGAGCCAAGCCTCCAACTCCTCCAGCCTCTCTGCAGCGGAAAGGGGCCGCTGTTTAAGGGGGGCGCCGTCCTCGGCGCCTCCTCGCTGGTTCGACTGGGAACGGAGTTCCTCTCCGTCCCCCTCCTCGGCGATGCTCACCGTCGTCGAGGCCACGGCCCCTGGCTCGGGACGTGGGGTCGCCGTAGGGAGCGGGTGGCCTCCTGGCCACTCGCTTCGGCGTTTTCGCGGGCGGCCTTGCTGCCGCTCGCTTGCGCGCAGGGGACCTCCTGGTCCCCTGCTGGGTGGGAGGCGGCTTCGCCGCACGCCTCCTTCTTGCGGGCGACCTCCTGGTCGCTCGCCTCCGGTCCTGACCGGCTCGACGGGGATTGGGGCCCTTCCCCAATAAAATGGAAGACGCCTCCGTCGCCTTGGGGGTCCCCTCCAGGTGCCCCCGGTCACGACCTCCGTTGAGTACTCCTCAGCGTCCTCGCTGAGGAGACGGGAGAGCTATCCCCTCCTCCATCTCGTACGGGTCCATCTAGGAAAGGGACAGAAAGAAAAAGAGGGATAGTGAGGAATGGCTCTCAGAGTCGGTTCTTTCCTGTCGACCGTGTCTTCCTCGTCTTACGTTTTGGCTGCGCTGGCCTTGTTCTTAGAACCGGGTGGACGACCCGGTCCTCGCTTTCCCGTCGCGTTTCTAACTTGCGTGATGGCGTAGGACGCTTTACGCGGGCGTCCGCGTTTGCGCTTTACAGGTTTTTCCTCAGGCTGGGCGCTCCCAGCCTGGGACGCTTGCCCGCTGGCACCGCTCTTCTTCTCATCAGCCTCTGCTGATGGAGTCGTGGGCGCATCCACACGACTCCCGCCTTCCCCCGGAGGTCGGGCGCTGGTCTCGACGTCCTCTTCTTCAGCAGGAACGTCTGCGCCGGGGATGTACGGTTTCATCTGTTCTGAGTGGATCGGACCCACTGTCCGTCCACTTTGGTCACGCAACGCGTAAGTGTTGCTGCCCAAGATTTCCGTAACCTCGTACGGTCCGGCAAACTTCGGAGCTAGCTTTCCAGCTACTCCTTTTGCCGCATTGGAAAGGACTTTATTCCTTTTCCATACAAGATCTCCGACTTTGAAGCTCGCTTCACGTCGGCCCGCGTTATAGTAACGCGCCTGTCGATCTCGTTCCCTGTCGGAATTCTCCGCTGCCATGTCGTGGACCTCGGAGAGATTCCTCATTCGGAGAGCCCATTCTTCTCGAGCCTCCTCTTCGTTTTGTTTTAGTATATCAAGCATCTGCCTGCTATACTCCGAGTCTAAGGGCTTCGGATGCCTGCCGTAGACGAGGAATGCAGGTGTCATTCCTGTGGCACTACTCTTGGAGTTGTTGAACGCATGGACGAGCTCTGTAAGATGCTCGTCCCAGTGGTCATGGTCATCTGGATGAAAGCCATGATCATCTGCTTCATCGTTCGGTTAACTCTTCGACAGGGTTAGCCTGCGGATGGTAACGGGGGCGGTCGTTTTATGACGTATCACCCTTGTTTTTAAAAAACCGTCAATCGTTCGGTTTTGAACTCTGTCCCGTTGTCGGAGAGGAAGACTTCGGGTGTTCCAAAACCGGAGACAGTGCGTTCTGTAAACTCCGCCAGTATGGGCTTCGCCTGTGGCGCGGTGGAGCGGAATCACTTCACCCACCGTGTGAATAAATCCTGAAAAACTAGGATGTATTCGTACCCTTCCACTCGTCTTGGGTAGCGGGCCCATAATGTCGCATGCGACATACTGGCAGGGTCGTTCGATGACCCTGCGGCCCATGAGTCCCGTCGGCGGCCTTTGCTCAGCCTTTATCTGCTGGCAAGTCTGGCATTGCCGCACGTAATTGGCGATGCACGCGTCCATACGTGGCCAATAATATTGACGGGCAACCCGTGCGAGAGTCTTTTCTCGCCCCAAGTGTCCTGCTGTGGGGCTATCATGACACTCTTTCATGATATCCCTTTGTTTTTCTAGAGGAACGACGAGCTTCCAAGCCTCGTCGTCCTCCCCCAGGATTCCTTGCATAAGTTGGTCGGGGTTGTAATAAAACAGTCTCCCCCCGACCCACTTCATTTTCGGATCGGTGAGTGGTTCCTCTTTGGCTTTCTTAAGCTGTTGGAGGTACCACTCGTCCTGGGAATTTTCCGTTCGCGAGACACCTGCCACTGGTGTCTCCTCGCCCTCCTCCTCGTACATTCGAGAAAGGGCGTCTGGAACATTGTTGAGCGCGCCTTTTCTATGCTCAACAGTGAATTGGTGGCCTTGCAGCTCCAAGGCCCACCACGCTAATCGCCCTGTCGGACCACTCAGTGTGCGCAGCCAACGCAGACAGCTGTGGTCCGTGACTACGCGGAATGCGTAGCCTTCGATGTATGGGCGAAACTTCTTTATCGCCCATACTACAGCGAGACATTCTCGTTCTGTCACGCTGTAGTTCCTCTCGGCAGGTGAGAGGACGCGGCTGGCGAACTCCAGTGCTCGCTCCTTGCCGTCTTCAAACTGAAGTAGAACTGCTCCGATTCCCGAGTCGCTTGCATCTGTTTGCACAACAAACTCATTGTTGAAGTCGGGGCGTTGCAAGACTGGTGCGGAGGCTATGAGAGCCTTTATCCGCTCGAATGCAGAGTGTTGTACTTCAGTCCACTCAAACTTACGCTCCTTCTTCGTTAGTTGCGTAAGTGGTTCGGCGATCGTGGCGAGGTTGTTCAGGAACCTCCTGTACCACGATGCCATGCCTAAGAAGCGCCTTAGCTGCTTTACTCCTGA
>JACCID010000438.1:0-66732 GCA_018906775.1 Sycophila sp. Sp_5
TGTCATATTAAAGCCTTCTACTAAACAAACTTGGCACTATACAAGTCCAGTTGATTTGGCTAATAGTGGAATTTACAGTCCGGAAGATATTGATCGTTTAAAAACTTTTATTATGTTTCCAAATGAAAGAACTGCCGTTTTAAATCAGATAGCTATGACTGTAACGGGAAAAGCACCTCCAACAAATCAGTTTTCTATGACTAAATTATTCGACGAAGAAGCAGTAGCCAAATTAGCCGAATCGACTGGAATAAAATATACTCTAAGTTCGTAGCCTTTGGCTCAGTCAGTGCTGCATTTATTACTTTTCTTATGATTTTAAGATTAATTAAATTTGTAATTGACACTATTATTCATGGTTACACTCTACATTCTATTTATGGTTGGTCAGTATACATACTTGCATCGTTCTGGAACACTATCACCCACCTGCTGGTACACCTTGCGCATCGACCTGCTCCAAGAGAACAACCAAGAGATCAAGAAATAGGCGAGGCACCTGCACCACAAGCAACAGCCCCCGCACTCGAAGCAAGTGATATTGAGCCGAAGCAAATCCGCAAGCAGAAGCCGCAGCAAACCCCCGCCGCGAAGGTCAGCGATCCAACAGTGCAAATTTTTCCAGCCGCAACCATATAATCGAAAATCGCATTTACCTTTGATAAATATACCCGAAATTAATTCTTTAAATAATTATTATAATACTAACAACACCAATCAGTATAATTATGAATAAGCAGCATAAAATGCAAATTCTATCTCAGGCTATTGATGCAAAAATAAAGCTATTGTGGCTAGCCCAACTTAAGGGTGAACCTATTACTCATTATAATCGAAGATTAAATGATGCACTCGAACTCTATATTGAAATTACTAAATTAGCACAGCACGAACTTAGTGATATTTTGAAGACGCACATAAAGAGCAACAGTTAGCAATCTATATTTATATTAAAGGCCTTAAGCCTGAAATTAAACGCTATATTTGTCCAGCTAATGTATATTCTAAACTTAGACAGGTGCAAGATCATGCTACACAAATAGCAAATAACCTAAATGATTTAGCTAATTTTAAGAGAATTTCAGTGTGTGTCCCTACAAGGCGTAGAATGTAATTAACAAGTAGAAGTAACAAGTAAAAATTAACATCAGTGTTTTGAAGTGAATTAAATGTTGTCTTTGCAAAAATTAATTAAATGATTAATAAATATCTATCTTCCTACAGCTAAAAAAGCAATATGACGCTGCCAATCCGTGATTTCGAAGCTGAGCATTTTGAATGCGCAGGATTTGTAATTTGCAAATTTTGTTACGAAGAACGTTTAACACCGCAGATAAGAATTATGTACTCGCATGTTATAACAAGAACTACATTGCAAACTTTAGAAATTGTTAATTTTAGAGCTTGTCATCAATGCTCAAGAACAATAAAATTCGTTCCAAAAAACGTTACAATGTTCTCTGAAACGGGTAGTTGTACGAGGATAGCTTTAGCTGATTCTGCTTGTTACGACTCGGTATATGTACCACCTGCTACAAACTATGCGAACCCCTTAGTTTTGCGTAGTACGCATGAAGCACTTATGTCCGACGCTAGATCATTTTTGCAAAAGACTTTAACTGCAATTTATAAGAAAACTATACCTTTTAACTTACAAGTTCACGCTAAAAACGCATGTAGACCTGAATTTTTCCGAACTACTATGCCACCGCCCGTTATTAACCCGTTAGTCGTAATTAGTGATGAAAATGAGCATCAACAACAAGGCATTGAGGAAGAAGATTATCAGGAACAGGCACAGTTAGATGAATAAAATTAAATAATAAATAATTTTATTTTCAGATCATGGATTTCAATCAAATTTTTTCCATTTTTATTGCTGTACTAAATGCACGAGTTTTAGCTCTCGGCATGTCTTTCTTGCCTGTAAATGAAAATCCGGGTTAGCTTTTAGCAGGATTGAAGATACAGTCTTACCTATTGAAAATGTCGAACTCTTTACTACTATCAATCTCAACGAGGGATTTAAAGTATTAGAATTACAATTATATACCGGAGATTTATTAGCAGATCGAGACAAAAATTTCTCCGAACCAGCTGAATTAAATTTAGCCTTAAGCGTAAATGACAAATTAGAAAAATGCATAAAAACGCACAAAAAATTGTACAATCATATTGCAAATCTGCCTAATTCTGATATCGAGACGATTACAAGAAAACCCTTGTTTTATTCACGAACAAGCAAGCTAAGAACAATTCTGCAAGAAATCACACATTGCGTGTCCGAGAGAAAAAATTTAGCTATAATGTAGCATTAAAAAACTGTAACTGCAAATAATCAAGTATATCAGAGTCAAAAATTATTCATTGAAAAATTTAATAGAGTAAAATCTGTAATGGACACTGTATATCAACTCACACTTTTCAATAACACTGCAAATGATTACCAAAAATTACGTTTATTCGCACTCAATTTAGTAACTGAGGCTATAATTACAAGTCAAGAATTAATGATTGAAATTATTGAAATAATTGATAATAAAAACAATTTTGCAATTTTAGAAACCATGCAGTTTATGAAAGATAGTGATTTAATAACAAATCTTCCTTTCAATTTTCACTCAATTAAAACAGCCCTTGAATTAGGAATCACTGAATCTAAAGTTTTTTATCAAGAGCAGGAAATCATAATAAAAATGAGTCTACCTATCACATATAAAAATGTTTTCAAAACCTATGTAATTATACCTTTCCCATCATATCAGGAAAACAATAACAAAGCACTGTAGCTTACGTTCAGTCTGATTATAAATACATATTAAGAGACTACGATAACAAAAATATATTTTTAGCAAATCAAGAAGAATTTGACTCATGCAAAGAGAAAGAACATTTAAGAATATGTGCAGATTTTAAACAATTTGTTTTAAACAAAGATTGCGAAGCAGAATTGTTGACAAATCCAACTAGTTTATCATTTAGAAAATGTAAGATTGTTGTCGAAAAGGCGAGAGATTATTATGTCATTCCCACTACGCAGCCAAGACATTGGCTTGTATCGGTTAAACAACAAAATGAAATTAAAGTAAGATGCAGTAACTCCGGAAACAGATTGGTAATATATAGCAATGCGGTCATTGACCTACCGGAAAATTGTACCGCGACCTTGGAAGGTCACACTATTCCAGGGGGGGAAGGATCAACGTCCACACATGCTATTGTTATTCCCAAATTAAAATTAGATTTATTAAATCCTATCGAAGCCGAAATAATTAATGAACCAAATGATCATCTCTCACCTAGAAACAATCGTAGTAATAATTATAATAATATTATGAAAATTATAATCGTAACAACTATTTGTATTGCTTTAGTAAGCATATGCGCACTTAGCTTAATAGCATATTGTAAACCTAGGGAAGAAAACCCTAAAATCAACGATAAAAGCAAGAGAAATTCTATTCGATTAGATCCTGAATTTAAATGCGAATTTAGCACTTTGGAAAATTCGGTACCTAACAACAGTAACAATAAATTAAAGAGTTGTCAAACTCGCGGAATCGCGATTAAAATTCAAGAAAATAGTCAAACAGAGCGAATTTATGCTAGTCCTACATTTCCACCAAACGTGTTTCTAAGAAAAAAATAGATTATGATGTACCCAATTTTCCACCACGAAGAGTTAAACGTAAAGCGAAAAGACGATCGAATACCTATCGTAGTCTGTCTACCGTAGTTGAAATCGACGAAGATCGATGTAGATCGCCAAAATATGAAAATTGCGAAAAAATTTTTTCCACTTCGGTAGACAACTTAGAAAATGGCTATGTACCCATGAATAGAAGCAAAAAACATATAACTATAGAATCTGATTATATTTTTATGGCTGATTTAAACAGTACATTATAAAAAAATCGAGTAGAAAAATTTTCTCTGGTAGTAAAAGTAGATTAGCGATTTTAGATTAATATTTAAGCGTAATATATAGAAACATATTTGTGTGCCTTAGAATATTTAAATATTTAATTAATAATTTTTTCTTTCTCTCCTTTGTCCTTTTTTCCATTGCATACATCCAATGCTGTTTTAGAAAAGAAAACATCATGGCAGAGAAAATTGTACCGAAAATTCCGTTTGGAAGAGCCACACGACTACAATACTTAATCAAGAATATTCATAGAAATAAACTGCTGTCCATGGTAGTTATTAACAATCAATCAAGAATCGTAGCTGACAGGATATTGAAGAAGAGGAACAAATGTTAGAATGCATTAATAAAAGACAACGTCGAAATCTGCGCAGAGAACGAAAATTCAACAAAAAAAGTGGCCTATTATTCAACAAAAGGACGAAAAAATTATAATTAAGGTTATGTCCGTGGCTAAGCGATGGATATACAAAAGAGAAAAAGGAAATCCAAATTTTAGTACACAGTTATTATTAGCAAAAATTACAAAAGGCAACGCAAACTTCTGCGAGGATCTGCTTTATGCAGTATTTAGAGCAAAAGCAAACAAAATCAAAAATCGAGAGAACAATGAGGAAAATCAGCATAGAGAAATTGAGCCTTTATATCCTAATTGGATGAATGGCATTAATAATAGAGAAATAGTCTTTAGAAGAAATGCATCTTTTTCAACACGAGGAAAAACATATGGAGAATTCGCACATTTACCATTCGGAAAATACAATTCTTGGGGTTTCGATCTATTTTTTGGAAACTGTAGCAATTGCAGAGCTCGTTTACCAGCATGGAGGCAATGCACAAGATGTTTACATTTACACATTGCATATCCGGAAAAACCAACCTCAACCTCAAGCCTGGGAATGTCCGAATCAAGAACATCAATTAGCATTAACAAATCCTCAAAGATGTGTATCATGCCAAGGACCATGCACGCCTCTTCCAGTATTTGTATCTCAAGAAACAATTAATTTAAATGATCGCCTTTTTCCAGGATGGAGCATTTGACTAAGAAACCGCATTTGCTGCCTCCGCCCCGAGTAAAGGAGAGAAGGGAGCGTATTTAGTAGAAACCATCCTCGCTGCCTCAGAGAAAATTAGGGAGGGGAACCATATTAGGGAAGTGAGAACCGCCCCGTTTCCTTAAAAAATCAGGGAAAGGGAAAAGTGAAAGTTTGAAATTTTTTTTCGATTTTCCCTCAAAGTTGACAGTTTTCTCGAGACTCAGTCTCGCTTGAACCACTCAAGCAAGATGTTGTACGCCGCCATAATCGCCTTTGCTGCTCTCAAGCAAATTTTGAGACCTTCTAAAAAATCGAGAAGCCGTTCACCGCCAGTCCAGGGGCAGGAAAAGAAGATCGAGGAACTGCTGCTCGACGAGTATCGCCAAGCAGCGGTAGCAAGAGTGCCGGGCAGAGTCCCAACACTGCAGGAACTGTCCTACAGGGCAATACAGAAGAACCTACAAGTCCACACCGAGTTAGCCTTGGGCGCATTTTCGGCCAAAGCTCGGCGGCGCCTGCACAGGAAGAGCAAAGGCATGCGCCAAGCGGTCATACGCTTAGGACCCTTTAAGTGCACGCTCGAGCAGGTACTCCTATCATGGAAGTGCGACGACGGCGTAGTGCGACCGAGGGACATCTCGGAGAAACTAGACAAGGAGGGCAGACCTATTCAAAGAAGAGTGCCACTCAACGCTGTAGTGAAAACTATCAGCGATGCCATGGCAATGGTTTGCCCCGAATTGCGGGCGCATTACCGCGACATGATCACGGACGTCAAATGCGAGCGCAGCTGGAAGGCGGAAACTGAATCCAGAGACGAAGACGAATACGAGCCACTCTACACCGGAGCCTTGTTTTTCGAAGAAAAATGGTTTGGCAGAACGCACCCGGATTCCCCGATCAGCGGTTTCTGTAATAATTACTGGGACAGGGTGTGTAGACACAGCGGATGCGAACAGCTCATACCGCTGTGGAGAAGCTGTGCCCGCTGCACCAATGAATGTATGCGGAAGGTCAACGGCGAAGCAATGTGGATTTGCTACTTCGAGTGTGACAATCCAATTCATCGCCTCGAATTGGACATTGTTGACGAGTGCTCCACGCACTTTGGATTTGAAGAGCCTCAGTATTATGCTCTGCCAATGTACGAATAAAAAAAATGGATGAATTTTTCTTACAGCGTCCCTCTACCTCACTCCTCTCCTGTTCTCCTAATACTTCTCCCAAGTAATTTTAAGCATTTAGGGTAGATTTTCTTTGTATTAGGGCTTAGATCATACAAAATATAAATTGAATAAAAAATTAATATTTGACAAAAAAAAAAAAAACAACAAAAACAAAAAAAAAAAAAACAAACAAACAAAAACAAACACAAGTCAGGCTTGACTAGGGAGCACTCTCCCAAGCCAACACGGCGTTTCGGCGCACTTTCTCTCCGCAGGGGAGAGGGCTACGGCGTTTCGTCGCCCTGCGACTCGAGTCTTCGGGGGCGGGCGTGTGACGTCGGCACCCAAGTGGCGCCACAGTCAGCGTACGTTATCCGGCGAGTCGAGACAGCGAGTTTACCGACGACCAAACTCGCGCATAACTCGCGACTATATCGACAGTCACCTAGCTTGTATTCCGTACTATTCGATGTCGGTAAACAACAGCATATGTTCAAACCGTTGACGCAAAGCTGCGCAGCTGTTTCTAATCAACTAATGCAGGGCTGCGTGCCATGTGCGTGCGAGATAAGCTAAGTAAAAAGTCTTGTAACGAATTTATTGATTTCCTCCCAATATCGATTTTTGCAGGGAAAACGCCCCAAAATTCGGCCTATATATAAACAGGGCAAAATCGAGGACCGCAGCTCAGTCTTAGTCGAGAAGTACACCGTTACTCTGTCAGTTTGAATACCGAAATCCTGTAAAACTTGACTTAGAATTATTTCGAACTCTGTATTTCAAAAGTATATTTAAAATTAGTCTTTGTAATATTTGTATAACAAGTATTTATTCAGAATAATAAATTCAATTATTATATTCGAAATCGGTCGCCTATTTATTTCGTGAGCATCCGAATTTCCCGCCGAAAGAACTCCGTCGCTGCCGTACCGAGCCTACACGCAGCGCCTGCGTTCCTGCAACCCGCTCAACTCCAAGTAGCCAGATCTCCGAAAAGGTAATTATTTGATTATTATAAACTGTATATTATGTCTGTGCATGTTTCGTGATGCTTTATCCTCAATCCCTAGTATATCGCTAACGCGTTGACTATAAACGAGGAACGCGGAATTATTCATTAATTCTCGCGCCACACACACAAACTAGCTTACGCGGCTCGACGTAACAGTTTCATATACATATATTTATACATTTTTATTTATATTTATTACACAGCCACACAAAAAAAAAAAATTTCTGACCTGAAGAGGAGACCTTCATATCCTATAGTATTTTGACCCGCTAAATCCGAATCCGGCTTCTGTTTGACCCCATCACGTCAGGGTCAAGGTCATTTAAAGGTCAAATTGACAAAAAACCGCCCAAGCGGAAAAAAATTCTCTATCTATATGTTTTCGGGGTCGCTGAATTCGAATCCGATGTTTGTTTGACCCCATCATGTCAGGGTCAAGGTCATTTCAAGGTCAAATTGACAAAAAAGCAAAGAAAAAAAAAAAAAAAAAACAGGTAAGATACCTATTACGATGCAGGGATTGAAAACCGACTGCGGGCCCGCTTTCTCGCCCTGACCAGCCGCCGATGCTACTGGGCATCCGAAACCCTGCTGCATAGTAAAGAATACATTGTCTGTACCCGCCATGACGGCATGAATGCCTTCACCCAGGGAATCTGCCGGAAGAAAAAAAAGGAAACAAACAATTCCGTTTCCCGCCGTCACCGCGTGGAGGTACCCTGGGAGCGGATACAGACAATGTACTGTTCAGGGTGAGAAAGCGGGCCCACAGTCGGTTTCCAATCCCTGCATCGTAATAGGTATCTTACCTGTTTCTTTGTTTTTTTTTTTTCTTTCTTTGCTTTTTTGTCAATTTGAACTTGAAATGACCTTGACCCTGACATGATGGGGTCAAACAAACATCGGATTCGAATTCAGCGACCCCGAAAACATATAGATAGAGAATTTTTTTCCGCTTGGGCGGTTTTTTGTCAAATTGACCTTTAAATGACCTTGACCCTGACGTGATGGGGTCAAACAGAAGCCGGATTCGGATTCAGCGGGTCAAAATACTATAGGATATGAAGGTCTCCTCTTCAGGTCAGAAAATTTTTTTTTTTTTTGTGTGGCTGTGTAATAAATATAAATAAAAATGTATAAATATATGTATATGAAACCGGACTTTTGAATGCATAAAATACAGGAAACCGGACTTTTGAATGCATCTTAGACTTTTGAATGCCGCATTCAAAAGTCTAAGGATTTACGCATTCAAATTGAATGCATTAAAATCTTGCGCATACAAATTGAATGCATAGGGAAATATGAAAGAAAAAAATGCATTCAAAAGCTGCGCATTTAAAAATGTATATATATTTTCCGATAAATGTGCGCGCATTCAAATAGTTTTGCCAATTTATAAGTAGAAACTGAGACATGCGGGAGACACATGAAAACAAAATTAAATTAACTTCAATACCACGATTTTTATAAATTAGCACCAACTTCTTATACAAGAGTGTACAAAGTAAAATTATAGAACCAATTATGACTGCGTCTACTTCCATAAATTTTTTAAACCGGGTTACCATATATGTGACTAATAGCAATAGAATATCTTCATAAGTTGATCGTTGGTACACTTACGACTAAAATGAGCAATCTAGAAACTGCTTTTGAAAATTACATTTAAAGGTACTGCATAATGCGGGAATAGACACAATAGCAAAAAAGCAAATTGTCTTTCTGCTTTCAAGTGTATGTACATTTGAGAGCACGTGCATTCGATGACGACGTATATATATTTATTTTGAATGCCCGCACAGTTAAAACGATGTATATCTTTTTCTCCGTATGCTCGCGCAATTAGATTAATATATGTCGTGTATTGCACTGGCACCAGAAAGCGCAAGAAAACTCGCAATCGCGTAATCCTGCTACGGCAATTGCTGTAACAATTCTAGAGTAGTGCCCGAACAAATTCCTAGTAACTGTATATTATCATACCGATTACCGAGAGTGATAATAAAAGGCTTGTTCCACTGCTGCAGCGAGGCATTATACGAAAGAGTGGCGATCATGAGTCAGCTTCTAGATTTAGAAAATAATCATAAATATGAAAATGTGAACGACAAGAGCCAAAGAAAAGTGTGACTTTCAGACGAAGGTGTCCCCTCACCGCAAGGGAAATTTTGATCTATATAACTACATGTACTGATCCAGTTTAAAACCTTTATTAGCTGTGCCCGATATGCGAAGGTTATATAAAAAAAAAATTCGTATAAAATATCGGTGTCTGACGCATGTAGGCAATAAATAACGCCGATGACAATCATACTAATAGATCAGGAATTAAGTCGAAAAATTATAGCAACCGCTGCGCCATATTCCTCGACGATTATTCGCATATGTTGTAATTTTATAAGCACGTAAAAAGATACGCGTGATTACAGCTTCTAGTGCATAAGAGTAGTTAAAAACCTTATTAATCAAAGGAGACATAGTTAAAATATGTATGTCAAGATTTTCAGTCCACCAACTTTTTGGCGACTTCAGAAATCAATTCGTTATTTATAGAATATATAGAACGTTTCGATGAACATATAATCCTCAATTGTTAGTCTTATTTCTCAGGACACTTTTCAACTCCCTCTTAACAATATTTTCGAAATCATATCGATACTGATGCAAAGCTGAATCAGTCATGTGGCAAGCATGCGCTACGTTCTCTCAAAAGGGTTTAACTTGCAACACTGCAAATGACAATTTGTTAATTGATTATACGGCCGAAAACCTACTAGAAAAACTCCCAGGGAGCCTGAATGGTAATGGGATAAACGCTTCCACAGAAAAAGTCATATTACCTTGGATTATTTAAACAGGTACCACTGCGATTGCGCTTGTTGTCGATGGCAAGATATATATTCCGCTTCGAATGCTCGAGCACTCGAATCAGCATATGTATTTTTCTCTGACTTCTCGTACATTCGAGTCAGCATATATATTTTTATCTGAATACTCGTGCATTCGAAGGCGTATATATTTATCAGTTACCGTCGCGCAAGAGACTAACCATTGCCGTATTATCGATAAAATAAATATCGGTGGCGGACGCATGTAGGCAGCGAGTATAGCCGATGATAATAAGACTAATCGATCAGAAATTAAGTCGAAAAAATTGTCGCAATCGCTGCGCCATTTTGTTTGACGAGTATTTGCATAGGCAGTAATTTTATAAGCAGGTAAAAAGATACGCCTGATTATCGCACGTAGTTCGTAAGAGTTAAGTCAAATACCGAATTATTTGTTAAGATTGCTGCGGATACTTCTTTAACAGCATCTACCTTATTAATCAAACGAGGTGTTTAGTCCCTCATAAATAGCCCGTAGCTAATTGATTCTTGCACAAAGAGCGATACTAAAAGAATCGGTAGCTGAAGCATAAAGGCAATATATCATCCCAAGCAGAATGACTGTCTGCTTGTGGATTAGAACGCTGTCCTGAACAACGTATTCAAAAATGCGGCAGCTAAATACCATCTGCTTTTCATATAAAAATTATGAAGTCAGCTCCTTGGTTACGAATAACCAGATGACTTAAATAAACAACAACAACGTAGTCGGTCGATTCGATAATTTTAAAGTAAAACACACTAAAACATAATGGGAGAAACGCTCCTACAAATAAGGTCACATAATTTTGGAAATTCTAAACAGTATTACTTTGCATGCGCGAGCATTCGATAACGATGTATGTATTTAGTTTTAAATGCCTCGGCATTCAAAAGCGTGTATGTATTTTTCTCTAAATGCTTGAACTTTCATAAACCTGCACTTTTTACGATTACCACCTAATTGGTTCTTAGATGAGATTTTATGCCAAGATTTAATTCTACTTCTAAAATTAAAGATACAATATAATTTTACAATTACTATTTACTATTAGTAACATAAAAGATTTTGTAATGTCTGTTTTCCGATACATCATTAGGATTCTAACTTGTCATGGCACGCACAAAAATAATAATGATAAGATATTAAGAAATTATAATTACTGCGTAATTATAATTTTAGAATTTGTTTAGATTTTCTAATATTAATTTTAAATATTTTATCAAACTATATTTTTAATTAGAAATGTTAAATTATTTTCTTCTCTGTCAAGAGATTAAAATAGACATTTCTTTTTTCATTTATACTGTGATAAAACTATTGTATATAATATTAATTAATTATAAATAAACTGGTGTTATGATTTTTGTAAAATAAGTTAAAAAATTAACTGAAAAAATCTAACTAAAATTATTCAGATTTCAATGGATGGTCCGAATGTGAGTTTAAAATACTTAAAAGATCTATCACAGAAGATATTGAAAGATCAAGAAAAGAAACTCGTAGGTATTGAAATTTGTGATTTACACATAATGCACAAAGCATTTAATGCAGCTATTAAAGTTGTTCAGTGGCAATTAGTTGAGTTTTGAAAGGCATTGTTCAATTTATTTAATAACGTATCAGCACAAAATAAATAGCTACTTCGAATTCAAATTTGTTTCCAAATTATTTTTGCAGACTTGGTTGTTTGAAAAATGCTGATGTAGCTAAAAGAACACATCAAGGTTTACCCTACATTATCAAATATTGTAAAAATAAAAGAGGAGGAAAGGAGAACCGACTTGTAATAACTACAAAATAGTAATAACTGCTTTCAATTGAGTTGTAAACCCACAGAATTTAAAATCGAACCAACCTAGCGAAAATTGATTTAAATGATAATGATCATTTTTTAACTGGAGAAAAATTCAAATTTGGTATATAAACAAAGATGTTTTAAAAAAACTACTAAATGTTTCCTGATACTCTGAAATTCAGGAATGAATGTTGAACTATTATAAAAACATACATTTCCAATATTTTATAAAAATCTCCATTAAAATATTCTGCTATTAAAGGAATATCTTGTTTTAATTATTTAACTGTATTTACCACAAAAAAAGCATAAAAAAGTTATCTACAGTCTTAAAAAAATTTATCAATTATAGAATGTTATAACTGCAACTATTGCTGATAAGTTCGAACAAGATTATCAAAAGATGATATGTTTACATATTCTAATAACTTATCCACAAAATTTCTTAAAATATTCAAGTGCACTGACTCTCACTTATTCCACTCATACTTACACAGACACGCAAACATAGCCACTGCACACATTAAATATTATTAATTATTATTATAAAAGTGTTCCTTACACAAAATATTATATCTAAAAATTGCAATACCTAATTTTAAAACAGAAGTAAAGAAAATCCCTTTTTCGTTAATTTGCCTTATTCTTTTTATTTTTTTTAATAAAGAAATTCTTAAATATCAAAAACTGACTTATTTGTTGACAGTGCTTTGCACGTAAGGATTTTCACGGGAAAGAAGTTGAACAGTGAAGGAGGAATAAGGGTTTTTTTACTATAGGACAAAAAAGCAGCAATTGATGTATAATACGTCACGTGCCTTTATAGTACTATTTCATACTGCTAGTTACTACTTTATAGTGCTAGTAAACAAAAAACAGTCAGAGCAACCAAAATAGGACCGCGAGTTTAAAATACCTATTGCTTTTTTGGAAAATGAGTTTCCGAATCGAGCTGCAGCTTTTTTGAGCGGCCCCGCTAGTCTGTCAACGATTTCTGGACCCGTACCCTATTGAACCCTATTGAAAAATCTTACGTAAGATCTTACCTAAGTTCTTACGTGAGATCTTATGCCAAAATCTGATCTGAAATTTTTCTATTTATAAGGGACTAAACACCCTGCTGAAAAAAATCAGGAATAAATCAGTGGCGAATTTGACTCGACATATCAGTTGATTTGTCACCTGACATATCAACTGACATAACAACTGACATATTAACTGTCATATAACTTGTTATATCATCTGATTATGTCGTGTCAAATTCGCCGCTGATTTATCACCTGATTTTTTCGTCGAGGCACCGTGCAAAATGTGGATAAACTCGTTATTAAAGAATTTTTTCAGATGCGTCACAAAATTTGTAATAGCAAAAATTTTTTAAGTTCCGCATCTAAAAAACTTCCCATCGAAAAAAAAAATAATGAGTTTACCCACATTTTGCACGGTGTTTAGTACTTTATAAATAAAAAAATTTCAAATTAGATTTTGGCATAAGATCTCACATAAGATTTTTCAATAGGGTGGTGACTGCGCTCGGCGTGCTGTGACTGTCTCACCGGTGCTGTTCCACGTCTTAAAGTTAGTTCTTGTTCCGTGTCTTGCTTAGCATACCGGAATCTAATCGAAGGAATGGAAATAGGTATTATAACCTAGTTGTGTGTAATTATGCCTTAACAACAAAAAAATAATTTACTGAAATTTTGTACCGATTGAAACGGCAACATGTGCTTGATATCAAATTAAATGAAGAATTAAAAGTGTCTGATCAAGTTAAATTTAGTAAAAGAGCAAATTGTTATAAAATTTGTACTACAATTGGAAATTATTTGGGCTGTGAAATACTAGATTCTAGTGGTAAGTTTTAATAATACTCAGATTACATATAATAATATATATATATATTAATAACATATAATAATATATATTAATTTATTACGCATGTTAATATTTATAGTGCATATTAATTTAATAAATTTTTTTAATCTAGAATTATTTATTTATAAGTTGGAGAGATTAGGACTTGCTCATTTACTTAGGTATATTGTACTAAAATACTAAAACTTAATTACAAAAGTTTTATTGTTAAGATTATACCTATAATGGCTAATATTATAACTTGAAAATAAAAAAGAAATTCTCTTTTCTAGGAATGCGCATTGCTCTTTTGCTGAGTAATTTTTGCATCCAGTATTATTAAACAAAATAAGTGCTAATAATCGAACAGATCTGTGACATTTGAGATAAGAATTTTTGTTAAAGTTAAAAATATCAAGTGGCTTTAAAAGACTTTCTAACATGGTTTTTCATCATCAAGATGGTAATACATTTAAAAGTTAGAAACATTTTTATTTAAAGAAGTCAAGATGTAGAACTTTTATTTTAAAATTTAAATGAATAAATCTGACAATAAATTTTCCATTTGGCTTAATTGCTTATTTTTGCTGCTTCAGTTTTCTTATTTTTTTACCTAATTTTTTTTTTAAACTGGGTAGTTTGGCTTATTTACTACAGCTACGGCAAGATTATATATTCTCTGCTAGTATTTAATGCTAATCTAATGGAAATTAAGATAAGCATCCCTTTATTTTTACAAATAAGTCGTTCCAGGTTTTTGTACCTTCACAGTAGATTCTATTGCACTGGTGTTTTAATATATTTACAGAATAGTTTATGATATTCATCACTGCCACTGGATTATTACTAGGGATTTGGGAAAGTAGGTCTTTTTGCTATACGTCATAGTTTTAAATATACAAACAAATTTCATGTTTTAAGATGTATTTTTAAAAAATAACACATCAAATAAATGACAAATTTAGATCTTTTATTTTTATTTTTATTACTATCTGATTATCATATGTAGATCAAATGCAGCTGATTATCATGTGACTTTTTAATACAACAAATTTAGAAAATATAAAATTTTTTTAAATTACATATGTATGACATGATTAGCATATGACTATCATATAATTCTTACATTGTTATGATCAACACCAAATAAATAGTAATATCACTTTTTAATAAAAATGGAAAGACTATATTTTTAAACAAATATGTTAGCTAAACAACACCGACTAAATATTAGTCGTTGTACCAAAATTTCACATTATCAGGTGATTGTCAGGTGAATATTATTTAATATTTTATTTACTGAAATAGTATTAGACTATTTATCAGCAAAAAATCTTATTGATCTACGAGAAGCTTTCTACGGCTTCTGAAAAAAAGCTTTGGTTAGTGGCTTGTCGTCGGTATAGATTGTAAAAATTCTTCTTTCCACTAGGGGTTGCCGACATAGCATGCAAGATTCTTGGAATCTTTCTTAAAGCTTCCACTGTAATCATTTTAGAAGCACATAATGTACGCACATAGAACTGTTAAAAGTCGTTAAGAATGTTTACAGAAACTTTCAGAAATGATTACAGAATTCTTTCATGAAAGTCTCTCTGTGAAGATGATACTAAATGTTCCATGTAAGCTTTAGCAAAACTGTATGTAAGCTTAAATGTAAAAATAACATTTAAGTCGTTTAGAATGTTTACAGAAACTTTTAGAAATGATTACAGAATTCTTTCATGAAAGTCTCTCTGTGAAGATCATACTAAATGTTCCATGTAAGCTTTATCAAAACTGTATGTAAGCTTAAATGTAACAATAACATTTAAGTCGTTTAGAATGTTTACAGAAACTTTTAGAAATGATTACAGAATTCTTTCATGAAAGTCTCTCTGTGAAGATCATACTAAATGTTCCATGTAAGCTTTAGCAAAACTGTATGTAAGCTTAAATGTAACAATAACATTTAAGTCGTTTAGAATGTTTACAGAAACTTTCAGAAATGATTACAGAATTCTTTCATGAAAGTCTCTGGGAAGATCATACTAGATCTTTCATGAAAGCTTTAGCCATATTTGTCGTAAACTTACATATAATAATTACAATTAAACTGATTTGAAACTAACTTTGTAATCTTCTCTTAATCTTTCAGGAAGTTTTCGATGTAATATTCAATTGGAACTTTTTTGAATCCTTTTTAAATCTTTTATGAAGCTTCCTAATATCTTACATTGGAACATTAATTGTAACTTACATTGGGAAGCTTGGGGAATCTTCCATGCTATGTGGGTGAAAGGAGGAACTAGGAGAGGATGAGCTCTGCATCAGGGTGACGGAAAGCCATTGAGGTGGCATCAGCGAGGGTTTGCTTCGAAGCTTCAAACGCCTCCTCGAGCTCCGCGAGTTCCAGGTGATCTTCCTTTTGTCCGGTTTCTTCGCACCTTTGAGCTGTTCGTTTAAGAGGACCTAATCTGAGAAGCGTACGTCTCCAGACGCGGGTAGCTGGTGATGGCGTCAATCCGCTCAGGGGGCGTCGAGAAACCAACAGCGTTGATGCAGTAGTTTCGGAAGGTAACTTCCGGCTTTGCGAACTGGCAATTATCCCAGTTGATCTCGAGGTGTGAAGTGTAAATGCGAGTACGATGATATTCTCAACACTCCCGCTATCTGAGTATTCGCTGACACAATTACATTACAAAATTTTTTACAATTTTAATGAATCTCGATTGAACGTATTCCTATGCTCTCACATAGCTTATCGTGGCGTTCACGCACTAACGACTTAGTGAAAATATCGGCGAGCTGATTATCGCTAGGAACGTACTTAACTTCTATCTCACCGTTAGCATATTTTTCTCGTATAAAATGATACTGAATTTCAATGTGTTTCGTTCTTTTATGAAAAACAGGATTTTTAGCTAGTTGAATCGCGCTTTGATTGTCCACGTATAATTTGACGGCGTTATCACATTGAATTCCAATATCTTTAAACAATCGCGTTAACCATACGGCTTCTCGCGTCGCTGCAGTTGTAGCTATATATTCTGCTTCTGTTGTGCTTAGAGAAACACTTCGCTGCCTGCTTGTACTCCAAGAAACAGGGCCGTTACAATATTTAAAAATAAATCCGGAAGTTGACCTTCGCGTTTCTTGGTCGCCGGCGTAATCCGCGTCATTGTAACCGATAACTTCTAAATTGCTCCCGCTGCTTTCGTACATAATACCGCGATTTATCGTAGCTTTAACATATTTTAAAATTCGTTTTGCGGCTTCCCAATGTTTGTGATCGTATTTGTCTAAAAATCTACTCAGTAAATTAACCGCAAAAGTGATATCTGGGCATGAAACGGTGCTTAGAAAATTTAGCGAGCCAATTAATTCTCTATACGGTAATTTTTCGCATTCTGATTCACGTTCTTGCATTGGGCATAAATCAACTCCTTTTTCAACAGGAGTATATGTGGGTTTGGCGTCTAACATATTAAATCTTTTTAAAATTTTTTGCGCATAATCGGTCTGATTCAAGAACATGACTCTTTTCTTTCAATCTCGCACAATATTCATGCCGACAAAATTGTCGGGCTCACACTCTGTAATTTCAAATTCTCTTTGTAAAATATTTACAGTTTCTCTAAGTGCCATACAATCTTGCGTTATAATTAAACCATCGTCAACAAACAGTAGAATATATACAGTTATGTCATTAATAGTACCGATAAATATTGAACTTTCTGCGTCGCAACTTACAAAGCCGTGTTTATGTACATAGTTTTTAAAAATAACGTTCCAACACCTCGAGGCCTGTTTTAGGCCGTACAGAGATTTGTTCAACTTACACACTAAATCGCCCTTCGCACTCACACCTCTGTAGTCGTCTAGTCCTTCGGGAATCTTCATAAATACCTCTTCTTCAAGGGTTCCATGTAGAAAGGCCGTCTTAATTGTAACTTACAGTGGGAAGTTTGGGGAATCTTCCATGCTATGTGGGGATGAGCGATACAACGGAAAAAAAATAATTTTTCATACCACAAATAGTTACTAATTATTTAAGGTGATCAATACTGGATCACCTTAGCCGAAAAGTATGTGTGACCCTATTGAAAAATCTTACGTAAGATCTTACGTACGATTTTTCAATACGGGATGTTGCCATGTCCCGTTGCTATAAATATCAATATTTACATTGTAACGGGGCCGCCCCTGGTCCTCACCGACGTCCCTCGGTGCGGCTGTGTGCAGCCTGCGCCAATACAGCCTTCAAAAGGTTCCTTGATTAAAATTTTTTCAATCACATCATACCTATATACTTTTGAAGTGAAGCTTTTATTGCACAATTCTGGTTAGTAGTCTAGCACGTGATTGGTTGCCTGATTTTCATATTAGATGTGCTGCGCGATTGCTAATTCAAGACAAAAAACTCAGACTTATAGACCTGTATTCTGAAGCTGAATATCGGTGACAGAGACAGAGGAAGAGATTTATTGATCGACACTCAAAGACAGATAATTAGAGACCGAGACTTAGAGGCAGATACATGAAGATAAAGCACAGTAACAAAGACTTAGATTCAGATTTTCAAAGACTGAAACTGCAGAACTTTATTCAGGATTTTTTTCAGGATTTCCTACATTAATTACATGGTTGGTCACGTGATTGCTAGAATAGCGTTAAATTTTTGTCTTAAAAACGTGATTAATGCCACGATTAATTACGTTCCTAAGAAAAAAATTTAAAGCTATTTTAGCAATCACATAAAAAATTTAATAATGCAACTCAATTGTGTATAAATCGACATAGTATATCATTTACATAGTGTGATACATTAATTTAAGTAAGAGTACAACATATCTAAGTAAATGAGTGTAAAAATTAGACCTGATATTTTCCATAGATTTTCAAAATTATAAATCAAATTGTATTCAATCTTTTACTAATAATTTTTTCTTTATTCTAAGAAAATTTGGCCGAATTAAGAGTCAAAGAATCCACGTTAATTGAAGGTAAATATTTTACGTAATTTATTTTAAAAACATTTTTTTAATGGTTGCAATTAATATTTTATTTGATGTTTCGCAGAATCTAAAAAATATTTGTGGGACATTACTAAAAATCGAAATTGTCAGAAACTTCTGAAAGTAAGAAATTTTTTGTTTATTCTATAATTTTATTCTATGTGTATGTTTAATAGTAAATATTCGATGTGTATTTTACTATTATCTTCAATGAAAAATGATTTGAATGCAAATCTTTAAATGGAAAAAAATGTAATAGAAATTAGGGATTTGCAAAAGAGTACAGAAAAATATAAAATATAGTGCGGTAATGTAAGCATACCTTTACATTGATTTTCGGACATTTATACATTTTTTCACATCGCTTTCTATTTTTTTTATAATTAAAAAACAAATAAACAAATAATCAAAAATCGTCTTCGTGGTGCCTTTTATAATGCAAAGAATATCTGATTTCAATTTCAAGATATTCTGTTCATTACTTTAGGAAAAAATAGGTTAAGGGGGGTTTGGACCTATAAATTTTTTCTTGTTTTTTGCCTGAAAAATAAAAAGTATTATATAAAATAAATTGCTTGTTATATATTATATAACTATAACTAATTATTTACAAAATGAGCTTAGAGAAAAGTCTCTAAACTCATTTTATGCTACACTCTGCTTGATTTAAAAAAAAAAAAAAATTGGCGTAACCTACAGGTCCCATTTGTGCATGGATCTTGATGTCCAACGGCTTAAATTGTTGGTATTTGATGTCATTCTGGTCTGAAGAGTTGTAGAATTCAAAATTATTTGAGTAAGTAATCACAAAAATTAAAAATCCACTTATATTTCTTTAATTTTCGTTAATTTTATAATTTTATGCAGTTTTTTAACTTTTGCAACTACTTAATCATATGATTTTGAATTCTACAACTCTTCAGACCAGAATGACATCAAATACCAACCATTTAAGCCGTTGGACATCAAGATCCATGCACAAATGGGACCTGTAGGTTACGCCAATGTTTTTTTTTTTTTTAAATCAAGCAGAGCGTAGCATAAAATGAGTTTAGAGACTTTTCTCTAAGCTCATTTTGCAAATAATTAGTTATAGTTATTGTAACGGGGTCGCCCCTGGACCGCAGCTACGTCCCTCGATGCGGCTGTGTGCAGCAGCGTGCTGCACACGTGCGATGCCGTCCGCTACAAACGCCGGGAGATTCGAACTCCCGGCTTTCTCGAGCTCAGCTGAGCTCGAACGCGTGCTGAAAAAGGATCGCGAAGATCACCCGCGCCGACTAGCTCTCGGTCGCGGTTCACGGGAAGGTTGGACGTGACCGGGAAAATAACAGAAAGATCGAAATAAATATTAGAGAGATTTATTTCCCTTTCGTCAACCAAATCAACAGACAAAACAAATCACGCGTCGTTGTCGCGCAGGTCGAGGTCGATAGCGAACGCGCGCGCTGTTTAGGCAGATGCCCTCACACACACACACGCTTGCGCACGTTGCGCCACACAAGTACACGCGAGGAATGCTCCTGGACGCGGCTGTCCAGGACACGCGCACTCCTCCTACCTTGGTCGGCCGACCCGCTCTCGCTCTCCCACGCTCTCGTTCCCAGGAACTTCCGCGGCTCGGAGCAGCTCGATGGCACTCGGACAGCTCTGCTCCTGGATCTCTTCTCCTGGAGTCGTCCTTCACGCCACCCTGGTCGGTTGACGGCTCGACACCTCGTAGGCGAACGCCAACGGCACTTCTCGTTTTGGAGATCGACCGACGCGGTCGATCACCCAGATCAATCTGACCTTTGTCTCATAACTCGCAAATGAGCGTCTCTAATTTTCCCCCCGCCTGCCTCATGTGTCGCTCCTATCCTCGCACCTTCGCGGCGCTAGTCTTTAGATCGAGCCGTGACATTATATAATATATAACAAGCAATTTATTTTATATAATACTTTTTATTTTTCAGGCAAAAAACAAGAAAAAATTTATAGGTCCAAACCCCCCTTAAGAAAAATTTAAATTTATACACAATATTTATACATTTTTTTACATCATTACAAAGGACACCACAAAATCGACTTTTTGAAAAATGAGTAACACCTATCTGTAGATAAAATACGTAGCTATTTTTAATTTTCTGCAGATAAAAATGAATGCGAAGGGAAGAGGCGTGTTCGCAAACACTCCATTTAAACAATTTCAGTACGTTCTTGAATATAAAGGAGAACTCATATCAGCATCTGAAGGAATAGAACGAGAAAAAAAGCTAGAAGAATTAAATAGAAATGAATCCTTCTTTTATTACTTTAATTACAAAAATAAAAATTATTGGTAAGTCAATTTTATATAATGATTATTAAGGGGATGCCACTTTTGTACTTGCGTGCTGCAGTGCCAGTGTGCCCAGCACATCCTACTATCGCCCGCATGCTCGCAAGAGGAGAAGCGGCCGATACTTACAAGCCGCCTGATGATCTTGACAATGATTAAATTGGGAAACAAACCGTTGAACAAAAACGTTGAAAATCAGGCAAAATCAACGTTTTGTCAACGTTCCGAAATGTTCAAAATCAGCGCTGATTTCAACGTTTCTATTTTCAATTGGGTCACTTGAGCTTTATGCAATCATGGACAGAGCGCTGGTCGTCCTTTTTTTCAACCGGGTTTCTAGTCATGGCTTGTCCAGGTGCTCTCCATGAATTCACTTGTGTCGCTCGGAAGTACGTCCACTCGATCTTGTTTTGTCCCGAAAATCTCTTCTGATCGGCTCCCGCGCGTTGGCCACCTAACCTTTCCTCGCTGTGCGCACTTACGACGACGTGGTGATACCCCACCCTATTGAAAGGAATTACGTAATTCAATTACTTAATAGTTACGTAATGAATTCAAACATTTCTTACGTAATTCAGTTACATAATTCGACTACGTAATTCGATTACATAACACCTATAAATTTAAGAAAAATCAATCCGTATTCATAGATAATGTACATTTTATGTACCACTATAGAAGATTCAAAATATTTAAAATAATAATTTTTAAACTCAATCCTTCAGTTTCAATGTAATCATCCGCATGGTAGTACATTAAATGTACCTTATCTATGAATACGAATTGATTTTTATTAAATTTATAGGTATTATGTAATCTCAGTGTAAAATATCTTGTTTATAAATTTTTATATTTACGATCTCTTTTATTGTAGCATTGACGCAACTGAAGAAGATAATAATTATGGTAGGTTAATAAACCATTCAGTACAAGCAGCAAATTTAATTCCGAAAGTAATGTATTTCGACAATAAACCACGGATATTCTTCATGGCAGCTAGACATATAAATATTGGGGAAGAACTGCTGTACGATTATAATGATAGAAGACAAAAAGTGCGTAAAACATTGCGGTGGATTTCTCCAAATCATAAAGGTGATAATATTTATACTGTTCTAAAAAATCTAACAGAAATTATATGAAAATCAATATGAAATCTGGTCAAACCATGGCCATTTTCGCCGATTCACAAAACTTTATCCAAAATCCAAGATAGATATATATAGTCTTTATATCTTTGTACAAAATGAAAATCGTTCAATCTTCCGAGTAATTAGATTCTACCCAAGTTATCACACAATGAAAACTTAAACTAAAAACTGCGGAAAAACTAATTATACGACAACCTTTTGCACAAAGAAAGTACTGACAAATATCTCTGATTGTCCAGACGATTGATGCTGTATCTAAAAAAATTGGTTTTTCTCGGACCCTATTAATCCAATCGACTCAATCTACTGCTCTTTTTATTAGCATTCTAGTCTTCTAAAACTTTTCTCGTAGATCCATTTCAATTGGTTCATTAGTTTTCATAAAAGAAGAAAAAAACTACTAAAAGATTTTTTGCATTTTATAATTAATAACTAATTAGTTAATCGGAATTGCAATTATATTTGTAAACCAATTAATTTATGCGTTATTCTCTATAAAATGGCATAGGTCTCGTCCAAGTCCTAATATTGTTATGAAAAAAACTCTATTGATTATTCTATTTCTCTATTATTCTTGCTGTCGATCTGCGATTCTCCGACGAGCCGACGCTGGTTATTGTGCCAACCGACATACCCGTTGGCTTATGCTCCCTCGCAGCTAATTTGAGACAGTCCTTTGAATTATGACCCTTTTGGTGGCATTTGAAGCACTTGGCTTCACCTGACTTACACTAATAAGCCTTGTAGCCCGGTCCTCTACAGGTGAAGCACTTCAGCTGTGCAACGGCATCCCTGGGGTCCGACGATCGGCACTGAATCGGTGTTCTGTTCTGGTGAGGACAGCTGGCCGGCTGCGTCTTCTTCGCCGCTTTGTAGGTCCCTAGCGTCTTCTTCAGCTCCTCTACCGTCTCGGCGACGTACAGCATCATTTTGTTATTCCCATCGTCGGGAATCCCGTTTGCTATTTACACGATCAGGGTCTCCTCGTGTAAGCTGCCACGTCTGCCGATAGCCAGCACGTCCTCAACGTAGGCCATCATGGTTTCGTCGGTGTCCTTGAAATCCCGTCGGAGGGCCTGCTTGAGATCGGCCCAGGTCATGACGTGGCCGCGCCCATTTATCCAAATCTTGGCCGGTCCGTCTTGCGCCTTCTTCGCGGTTACCAGCGTATCGAGGTCGATCCACCCGTACACCATTGAATTTTTTACTTTATTTTAATTCCTTCATTTTTAGCTGAATATTGTGAAGTCTACTAAATTTTCATGTTTCTTTTTCCCTCTTCTCTCCTGTCGGTAAATATTTTGCCCCGCGCGGTAAACATTTTCGCGTCCCTTACCCTCCGATTTTTCAGGCCCAATCCCACTAAGTCCCTCTAACGCCACTCCCAGTAACCTAAAAGGGACTCATACTTAGATTTCTCAAAACTTTCCTACATTTAAAAATCGTAAATTAAATAATAAATTACAAAAGAGAAAATGCGCGTTTAGTCACGTAGACGATGCGTCACCAGGAAAAAAACACATTACCAAATTTATGACGGACCGACCATTGCGCACCGACCGCCGACCCCTAATTACCGCGCTGACTATACCTGGACGCCGGAAATTTTCCATCGATATATAAACAAACTCTGTGAATAAATAACAAATTGTTTCAACTATTTCATATAATAATAGATATTTAAATTACAAATCTATCAATATAAGTCTGTAGGAAATCAAACAAAGCTTTCCAAGCGAAAATGAAGAAAATAGAATTAATTATTTTTAAGTTTAAAATTACAATAACTTTTTTTTATATTAACATTTAACATAATATTATTTTTGGATTAAGTTTGTGATCCTTTCACAAATAGAATGATATATTTTAATAATAATTTTTCATAAAACTTCTTAGTGAAAATGGCAAAAAACGTAAAATTTATAAAAACGAATTAAATCATTTCAAACATAAAATTGTTGTAACTTTCTCCCTAAAAACATTTTACACAATATTCTTTTTCTAATGAATTTGTACTCCTTTTATAAATAATATAACCTATTTACATAATAATTTCTTACAAAATTTCATATAAAAAAAGGGCGAAAACACAAAAATTAAAAATGTTGAATTGATTATTTTCGAGTTTGAGATTGTTATAACTTTCTTTCTATAAACATTTAACACAGTTTTATTTTTGCAATAGATTTGTAATCTTCTAACGAATATTATAGTATATTTTAATAATTGTCGCCGGTGAGCTGCTTCCCAGTCGTCGTGATGCTCGATGTCTTCTACTTGCTCTCCTGAGGGAGAGGAGTCCACCGTAGAAGCCAGAAGGTCTAGGAGATGGCGTCTTCGTTGGGTGAGGGGAGGACACAGCACTAACCCCCTCGCCTAGCCCTCTCCGGGCCTAGAGTCTCACTTCTGAAAGAAGTGAGACCCAGTGACACGAGGTCACCGATGAGCCAGGCTCATATACGTACCTGCGAATTGTGTTTGGGAAAGATTATGGCCCCCAGGCTCCGTAAGAAGCGGGGGCACTCAAAAATTACTCTATCAGAGTCAAAAGTTTAGAGTGCAAGGCACTATGTCGCCAGCTCGCTCAATCCTCCAGCTCCACGGTGCCGCTCCGGGGAGGCCGCTGCTCCTTGTCGCTGGGTGCGCCCTTCTCCAAGACCACCGAGGAGATCACCCGCGGCTTCTTCCTGGGAGGCGCCGCCTACTTGCCGCTTCCCACCGGCCTCTTCACTGGCTGCAGCGGCTTGGGGACGTAGAGTTCCCTCAGCTCCGAGTCCCGGTTGGTGATCTCCAGGAAGGGAGAGGGTGTCCTGGATCGTCCGGGCGTCCTTGGCCTCTCCAAGACGGCAGGTGGGCGAGGGGCCGGGTCCGTCTGCGTGGCCGCAATCCTCCTCAGGAAGGCCGAGTTTCCGACCTGAGTGGTCTTGTCTCGAACCCGCAGAGTCCTGGGAGAGGTCTGGCAAGCCACGCCAGTTGACACTCCGGAGGCCCACTCCGTCTGGGTATGAGCGTCGACTCCTCGTGTACGCTCCCTCCTTGCAGGGCTGGCCGGTCGGCGAGAACGGGAGCGAGGTTGTGAGCGTGGACGGGAAGGGCAATTATCCCTCCTTCCGTGGCTACGGCTGCTCCTGCTCCTGGAGCGGCGCCCGTGGCGAGAGCGAGAGACTGAGCGTCTCATGCAAAAGCTAGTTGCCTGACCTGTGAAGGTGGAACTAGGGTGCACTAAAATAATTTAGGCAAGGCTTTCAAACAAGAACTGCAGAGCAGGCTTTATTCTCAACCCTCTGGCATATTACACTGGAGGGGAGAGGCTAGCTCGCGGTTGCCAGGCCTCTCCTCGCGCCTCCTTATATGCCTCGTGGGGGTACAATTTAGTATTGGGTAACGCGTCGCCGCCTAGCGGCGGCGCGCGAAGCGTTGACGCGGCGGCAATTTCAAATTGCGTAAATCGGGTTAGCGTGCTGCAGGGGCAGGCACGCTAGCGCAACATAATGATTTCCTATAAATTTTCTTATAAAAAAAGAGGCAACAAACAAAAAAATCCGAAAACTCAGAAATTCAAAATTAACGATTTTCACACATAAATTCACTATAACTTTTTCCCTATAAATATTTAACACACTTTTAAAATTGCAATGAATTTGTTGTCTTCTCACAAATACTGTGATATATTTTAATAAAATAAATTATAAGAATTTCAAGTCGAAAAAGCCAAAAAATGCAGAAATCAAAAATTTCAATTGTTTATTTCTAAACTTAAAATCATTATAACTTTTTCTCTATGAACATTTAACATAAAATTCTTTTTGAATCAAGTTTGTAATGCATTTGTGAATATTGTGATATATTTTAATAATAATTTTTCAAAATATTTCATATAAGAAAATACGAAAAACCTATTTTTTATAAACACAATTTTCGAAGAAAATAAGATCTTTTTAACGCAATAAATTAATACATTTAATTATTATTGCATATATCACAATATAGGTAAAAACAAATAACTTAAACAAGCTGTTTCCTCAATAACAAACAATCAAAAACAAACGATAGATAATTCATCAGTCTTCAAGTTAAAATGCGTAGTTTTTAATTAAAATATCTATTCTTTTATATTAGCATTTAAATAACTTAAGTTACTCATAATTATAAGAAATTCATAACAAACAATATAGATAAGGAAATAATGTAAATAAATGTTTATATTTCACTTATTTAAACATAAATAAATATAGATTCCCCTTTTTCTCATTATATAATTAATATCAATAAATTTCAATTATATATTCTTTATAAATGGCCTATTAATTATTCAATCAATTAATAAAATAATGTTAAAATTTAATAAATAACAAATTATTAAACAATTCTTGTTAACTTCTTTAATATTATAGCTAGAACTTCAAATCTTTTTTATATCAACATTAAATTTCATTTGCATAATTTCCTATGTAATTATTTGTTCATAAATCTTGCGCAACATATAAATAAATAAGAACTTCGAAAAACATGTAATGAACTTGAAGTGAGAGAGAAGATCAGAGAGAGAGAGAGACTCGGCGAACTTCGCCCTCCGCCGCCTCCGCTCGGGTCACGAAGCTACCCCCGGTACGCTTTTCCGACTCCCACGCTGCCGAATTTTCGCGCAGCTCCACCAATCAGCGCTGACGCTTGACCTGGCGCCCCTAGTGGGGATGACTGGCCCTTGGGCCTTAAAAGGGACCGCGCGCACTGGAAAAATCAGTTCACTGGTCAACTTCGCTCTTCAAGTTCTTCGCTCTTCAGGACACTTCGCCCTCCGGACTTCGGTTTGATTCGAACCAGCTCTCCAGTGGCTCCGGTCTGGCCATCGCTTCTCCAGGGTCCACCATCCTCACCGCTTCTTTAGGCTCGCCAGGTCGTCAACTTCAGCAGTAGCAGCTCAACATCTCTCTCTCTCTCTACATCGATCTCCACTTCAGTTCCTAGGGATCTTCGGAAAATAAAAGTGAGTTTAATTTTTACAGAATTTTGACTTTTTACTTTTCTTTCTATTCTCTACTTTTTTCCATCGCTCGATATTTTTGAACATATAATTCTTGTCTACGGCCAGCATTGCACCGCTGGGCTGTATTCAAGAATTTGTAGAATCAACTTCCTTTGCCTCCCATCCTCAACTGACTAAGATTATCCGGGTTAACGCCTAGATACGCCGGAAGGTTTAAGTCAGATCCCCTGTATCCTCCTTAAACGCGGACGCGAATCTTTAATTTTTCTTTCGAAAACAATCCTTAAGGGGATGCCGAACATAATTTCCGCGCTCTACTGTACCGACAATTCTCTATATTCTCTGCTATAGCATCTAATGTAAATTTGATTTTTCAAATAATTTTGAAACGGCTTGCTTAATGGCAGTTCTGTTTGCATCAAAATATTATTTATAATTCATAGAATGTGCGTAGACTTCATTTTTGGCTGATTTCATTTCCTATTGCTGAAAATACTGACTTATTTTTCAATTGGAATTGAAATCAGCCAAAAAAGAAGTTTACGCACATTCTACGAATTGTAAATAATATTTTGATGCAAACAGAACTGCCATTAAGCAAGCCGTTTCAAAATTATTTGAAAAATCAAATTTGCCTTAGAGGTTAGCAAAGAACATAGAGAATCGTCGGTATAGTAGAGCACGAAAATTAAGTTAGGCATCCCCTTAATAGCGTTGCCCATTAGCCTTGGCTAAGGCAGACGCTACCCGCAATTGAGAGGGTTGACTTTCCGTCATCCTCTCGGCGTACCATTAACTTGGACGTCACATTTTTGGGGGCTCGTCCGGGATAGTTAAGTGATTGTTTTCCCTATTCGAATCTCTTTTCTATTTTTTCATATCCCTTATTTTTTTTATTTTTTTTTTATATACAAGTCTTTTAGACTTTTATTAAAATTAAATTGAGAGAGAGAATACATGCAGTCCTTTCTTTTAAAGAATCTGAAAGGATAAATTAAAAATATAAACTATTAAAAAATTTGCAATTTTCTTTATTTCCTTTATAAAGTTTATAAAAATTTATAAAATCAAATTAGATAAAAAAAAATCTTTTTTGAAGAATTTTTAAATTATTTATACTGCAGTCACGTCACTCCGCCATAGAGCATTCGACCTCTGACTGGCAGCTGATTTTAGTAATATACTAAAAATCTTTTTCAGACTAAGTTAAGTTCACCTCTAGTCCTTTGACTACAATCAAGTCACACAGCCGCTGAGCGTTCGACCTCTGATTGGTAGTTCGATTCTTGGTTAATAAACCAGAATCATTCGTGGAAAAAAAAATATAAAGAATTATTTTTTTTAAGTAAATTTATAAAGGAAAAAACAAATTACTTTCCCCAGATTCTTTAAAGGGTTGTTTTAGTTAAAATCTTTATGCCCAATTTAGTAAAATCACAAAAATCTAACAAAAAAATTGTTAAAGATCAAAATCCATCGGGTCAAACTCTTACGTCAATTTTCTTATCTGTGAATATTCTACCTCTCAATTTAAAACTCCCGATCGTACAATACATTGACGATCTTTTATAAATTTTGAGTGGACCGGACTGAGGAGAGTAAGACGCCCGAGCGACGGACCAAATTAAACCCAAAGCAACGAAAAAAGAAAAGAGAACAGCTTATACAAAGCCTGAAGGAGCAAGGGAAAGAATTTCTCCCTATAGAAGAATACAGGCGGAGGAAAGCCTTAAAAAAAAATAAAGAGAACTCCACACCCAGACCAGACCATTCGCCGGAACGGCCACCTCTATTGGAGAGGTTAAGAAGTTTAGGATTTGACGTCGAACCAGATGCACCTAGAAACACATCGAGAAAGGATAGATTATCTCTCCCATTGATGAAGAAAGAAGAATTGTTTGCCAGATTTTTTAAGAAACCCTGCAAAACTTGTTATTACAAATCGCGTGCAAGTTGCGTTGAATGTTTTAAAAAAAAATTTTAAAATTCCTAAAAAGAGAATAATTTAATTTTGTTTTTCTAATACTTTTGTAAAACTATTTTTAATATTCAAAACTTATTATTTTATATATTTCTTTTAAATTTCTTATAATAAATAATTAAAATAATTTAATTTCTTTTTTTTAATGAGTAAACCCAATACGCGCAGCCAGAATAAGAAAAATCCCCAAGAATTTACAACACTTCCTCCCCCATCAAGAAGGAAAATTAGAGCTCCCTCGAAGGAGTTTTCCTGTAATACTTCGGAAGAAAGTGACGAAGCAGAGACCACGGTAATTGCTCCAAAGGCGGAAGATTTTAGTACGCCTAAAGGCCATACCCCTTCACAAGAAAATCATCCTTTTACACTATTAAAAAAACACCCTATTCTCAAAATGACAAATGACCAGGAAGTCGTGGTTGGCACTCCTCAGAAGGTGTCACTGAAGGATGCTTTGATGGTCGTTCCAGAATTCGATGGCAAAAATATTCGACTTAGTGAATTTCTGGAAGGATGCATGGAAGCACAAGCCATGATTGAGGGAATAGACGAACCCAATATGACAAAACTAATCCGCTCGAAGCTCATGGGCGAAGCTCGCTCCGCGATTACCGGCGAAACATTTAGGAACATTAATGATCTAGCAAACGCACTAAAAGAAATATATTCACCCGCGAAATCGGTAGAGCAAATTATGGGAGAAATCGGTAGTGATTTCCAAAGAGACAACGAGAACGTTCTAACCTTTGCGAATAGAATTAAAGAAAAGGGCCGTGAAATGTTAGAAGTATACAAATTAAACAATGAAGACATATTTGCTGCTACAAAAGCGGCCTTAGAGAAGAATATAATCAATTGTTTCAAAAGAGGTCTTAAACCGGAAATTGAGCAACGTCTAACTGAAGAAGGTAATATAACGGATTATTTAAAACTTGCAATAAATATAGAAAAACAGATCCTTGCTCGCGAAAATCTCAGAAAAGGATATCGGGATAACCAATTTAGACAAAAAAAAATTAATTTTTGTAATGTTTGCAAAAAGGATAACCACAATACGGAAAACTGTTTTAAAAATAAATTATGTACATTTTGTAAAACCATGGGACATACGGAAGACAGATGCCGCCGAAAACCTGTGAATAGTGTTTGTCAACTGTGCAATCAGTCCGGCCACACTGCTGTTTCCTGTCAACCGCGGACTACATGCTTCATATGCCATCAGACCGGTCACATCTCCACAAATTGTCCGAAGAAACCACAAGTTATTTGCCAATTATGTAACCAATCTGGTCATGGAGCCAGAGATTGTAAAACCAAAGTTTACAACTCGGTACAGGCTGACTCTCCCTTTTGTCGATACTGCAAAGCAAACGACCATGTAATTGACGACTGCAAGAAAAGAGTGGCCAGTAATAACAGAAATTCGGGAAACGGAACAAACCTCCCTCGTGCGAGCGCACCAGGGGAGCAGACCCAACCGCGCTCAAGCAACTTTGCGCGTATCTCTAAACCTTTGACAAAGTTGTTACAAAAGGAAGTAAATTTTGAATGGTCGGAAGAAGCTAATAAATCTTTCGATCATCTGAAAAATCTATTATGTACAGCTCCAATCTTGCAATTTCCCGATTTCACAAAATCTTTTAATATCACGACCGATGCATCAGGTGTTGCTGTAGGTGGAGTACTTTCTCAAGGTCCTATTGGGAAAGACCTACCCGTAGCATACACTTCACGAGTTTTAAGAGGTCCTGAACTAAACTACGAAGTTTATGAAAAGGAAGCTCTCGCGATAATACATAGCGTAAAAATTTTTAATTCTTATGTTTATGGCCGTAAATTTAAAATCATAACGGATCATCAGCCTTTAGTATGGTTTAAAACCGCCGACTTAAATGCTCGCGTACAGAAATGGAAATTTAAATTAAGTGAATACGACTACGAAATCATTTATAAACCAGGAAGATTGAATGCAAACGCGGATGCTCTTTCTAGAAATCCAATAATTAATATAATAACTAGAGCCCAGCAAAAAGCAATAGAAAAGAAAGAAACTAATAATGTCAATCCCGAAATTTCTAATGATAAGGTTAAAGTAAACATACAAGATAAACGAAATAATGGCAAGCCAAAACCTAATTATGCTGAAAGTTCGCAATCCAGCTCGGATGTAGTCGCAGTTCCTATTCCAGAAACAGAAAATAATTCTCTTCCCGATATTTTCCCTCAGCCTTCAGAAGAAGGAACCCCTTCAATCGAATCATTTTCAACCACCTCTTCAGATAAAAGGAAAGACCTAATAATAGAAACAAGAGAACCCATTCATAGTCGAACCGGAAACATAGCCTGTTTCGTAACCACTGAAGGCGTTCCTTGTGATGTGGGTTCACAAAAACTCAAAGACTTTAAAAAACTTCAAATTAACCAATTAGAAGTCAACGAAATAAAAGAGACAAAAATTAAAAACAAGTATTCTTTATATTTAATATGTATTCGAGGAAGTACTCCAGAATCCATCTCTTTTATAAAAGAATCTATTAAAAACGGGCTTTGCACTTTAAGAGAATTATTACAAAAAAATAACCATACTGAAGTTAACATAGCTAAAAATGATTTTATAGAAAATTTAGAATGGTCCGAAATAATTGATTTGATTAGAGATACCTTCGATAAAACCAATATTAAAGTAATTATTTGTACCGGTAAACTTATACAGGGTGTTCGAAATGTTCCGGACCCCCCACTTATAACATAAAGTAAGCATTTTGGAAAAAAATGTTAAATACAAAAGTTGTTAAGTTTTGAAGGTTGAACTAAATGATGACCTTGGATTTGTTATTGGTTATCATTTTCAAGGTCATTTAAAGGTCATCTTCAGTTTTTTAAATAGGGACCCCTATTTTTTATTTCAGATTCTGAAAGAGCACAAAATTTTACATCTGGATATGTACCCACGTTATGGCTCAAAATGACCTACAGAGGTCATTTAGTGGTTAAATGATTATTTAGTAGCAGAAAGCCAAGAAATCCCGATTATTAAGAACTTTGAGCGTATCTGACCAATACTAAAGTAATTTGATTTTGCAAGACAAACTTTATGGTGGCGTTAAATTGACATTGCCCTTGATTTTCAAGGTCATTTGAAGGTTAACTTTAGTTTTCCAAATTAAGCCTCCTAGTTGTAATTCTCCATTTTGCACCAGCGCTAAATTCTGCATTAGGATTGTAGAAGGTGTAATTGACACTGGCGTAAAATAAGCCTTAGGCCAGACAACCACATAACTCGGGCGAGAAAATGATAAATAAAAAAATGTCTAAACAAAATAAACCTTAGGCCCAACAACTACATACCTCGGGGGGAAAATGATAAATAAAAAAAAGTCTAATCAAAATAAGCCTTAGGCCCAACAACTACATACCTCGGGGGAGAAAATGATAAATAAAAAAATGTCTAATCAAAATGAGCCTTATTGCTCAGGCACGGGAGGTACAACTAATTAAGGTAACATCATGGGTGATCCAGCCAACTAAGGCAAGACCATCGGCGGCCCAGCCTACTAAGACAAGAACACTAGCGGCCCAGTCAGCTAAGGCAGGACTATCGACGGCCCAGCTAACTAAATCAAGACAGTGGACTATTCGCCCAAACTGAATTTTTTTAAAATGTCGTTGACAGGAACATTTTACAACAACTGTTCAAATTGTTGCCCATTAACAGTTTGGCAATGTGCTAACCGATTGTAAAAGGCTGCAACAACATTTCGCAAGATTTGCTGAGGTATCAAGTCTATTTCATCAGTGATTCTTTGGCGTAATTCATCCAAGTCACGTGGTTTTATAACATAAACTTTATCCTTCAAGTATCCCCAAAGGAAGTAATCAAGAGGCGTTAGGTCTGGGGACCGAGGTGGCCATTCAATTGTACCTCTCCGCCCAATCCATCTATCATGAAATGTTGCATCTAAATATCGGCGAACATGAATACCGTAGTGTGCAGGAGCACCATCCTGTTGGAAGTAAATTTCGTCCAGATTTCCACCCGTTAAATTCCGTATAGCAGGTATAATTTGGTCTCGAAGCATGTTTTCATACATTGGAGCATTTAAATTACCTTCAATAAAGAAAGGGCCATGTACTCTTCCATTAAATATGCCAGCCCAAACATTTACTTTTTCAGGATGTTGCGTGTGGTCCGCTCTCATCCAATGTGGATTGATGTTACTCCAGTATCGACAATTATGTCTGTTTACTGTTCCGCTTAACTCAAACGTGGCTTCATCAGAGAAAACAATGTTATTGAGGAGCAAAGGATCATCAGATATCATTTGCATCATTACATCACAAAACTCTACCCTTCTATCAAAATCATCTTCAGATAATTCCTGTACCAACTTTAATTTGAAAGGATGCCATTTGTTGAGTTTCAAAATTTTGTGCACAGATGCAGCTCCCATTTCATGCTGTTGTGCACAACGTCTGATGCTGCAATGGGGGTCCTCAATAAATGATTGTAATACGTCTAAGCTCTTTTCATCATTAGACGATGATTTGGATCTACCTGATTTAGGACGATCTTTAATACCACCTGTCTCTTCAAAACGTCTAATTGTACGAATTACGGTACTTTTTGAAATAGGGTTGTTTTCTTCAACTCTGAATATTTCATTGAATAAACGCTGTACCTGTTTGTAACCTCTCTCTTGATCACCCCACCCTCGCATCATCAACAAAGATATTCTTTCTCGTTCAGTAAGATGTGCCATTTTTCACTACGATTAAAAGTACAATTATTGAAAATTAATACAATTATCTGAATTTCGAAGTAAGAGAACTTCACTTAACTCTTGAAAACAGAAAAGTAAATAGGAGTAAACAATTGTTAATTAACAATTATAAATGAACTGATTCCTAAAAAGAATAGTGAGCAAAATCTTCTAAGGTACAAGTAACGATCCTGAAAATGCTATGAATCATGCGTAGAAACTCGTAACCCTTGCAAAAAATTATTGCAATAAGAACTGTTCATGTAAAACGGTTAGATTATTTTGCTTTTGAAATTAATAACCCCCAAGTGTCCTATGTAGATCATTTCGAGACATGACGTGGATATTGTACATATCTCCAGACCTAAAATTTAATGCTCCTCCAGAATCCGGAATACAAAATGAGTCCCTTTTTAATAAGCTGAAGATAACTTTCAAATGACCTTAAAAATGAAGGCCAATTTTAAAGTGACCATAAAGTTCGTCCTAGAAAATCAAATTATGTACTTTAGTATTAAAGTAAAAAAATTTTTTTTTTCTTTTCGTCAAATACACCCAAAGTTCTTAATAATCGGGATTTCTTGGCTTTCTGCTACTAAATAATCATTTAACCACCAAATGACCTCTGTAGGTCATTTTGAGCCATAACGTGGATACATATCGAGATGTAAAATTTTGTGCTCTTTCAGAATCTGAAATAAAAAATAGGGGTCCCTATTTAAAAAACTAAAGATGACCTTTAAATGACCTTGAAAATGATAACCAATAACAAATCCAAGGTCATCATTTAGTTCAACCTTCAAAACTTAACAACTTTTGTATTTAACATTTTTTTCCAAAATGCTTACTTTATTTTATAAGTGGGGGGTCCGGAACATTTCGAACACCCTGTATATGTTCCTTTAGATAAAAGAGACGAAATTTTCTATGAACTTCATAAGGCCCCAATCGGAGGTCATAAGGGAGTTTCTAAAACTTATAATAGAATCCGACAAAAGTATTATTGGGAAAACTTAAAGGGTGATATCCAACGACGAATCCAGCAGTGTTTAGATTGTCAACTTAAAAAACTAGTTCGACTAAAAACTAAGCAACCCATGGTGATAACAGATACACCTGGAACAGTATTTGAGAAGATTAGTTTAGATATTGTTGGACCTGTCAAGAAGACCGAAAGAGGAAACGAATACATATTGACTATGCAAGACCATTTGTCTAAATTTTGCATAGCCGTTCCCTTAAATAATACTCTATCCAAAACTGTAGCAGACGCCTTTATAAAAAGATTTATATGTATTTATGGTGCACCTAAATCTGTTTTAACCGACCAAGGATCCAATTTTCTTAGTAGCCTAATGACAAGAGTGGCGAAAAGATTTAAAATAAAAAAATTAAGAACCACGGCATTTCACCCTCAATCCAACGGCTCCTTAGAAAGAACTCACCATTCTCTTGGGGAATATTTAAAACAATACACGAGTTTGGATGTCGATTGGGATGAGTGGATCGAAATAGCCATGTTAAACTACAACACAGCCGTTCAAGAATCCACCAAACACACACCATATGAGGTAGTCTTTGGGAAATTAGCACGTTTACCTTCAAGCGATCCCTTAAGAGAAGGTGATTTACTCCCTACTTATCAAGGGTATATCACAGATTTGGTTACTCGATTAACAGGAATCCGAAAATTGGTTTACAATAACCTCATATTTTCAAAAGAAAAATCAAAAAAATACTACGATAGAAATATCAATCCCAGGAAATTCAAAGTTGGGGATTTCATTTTTCTCCAGTCTGGTCCGAAGCCTGGTAAATTTGGCGCTCACTACTCTGGTCCATATAAAATTCTTGTAATATTTAAGAATAATGTTAAGATTCAAATAAAAAATTCGTCCAAGATAGTTCATATGAATAGAATAAGAATTTCTTACATTAATATCGATAGTAAATAAAGTTCTTTTTCCTTTGTTTCAGAAAAATATATAAAATGGCTCATTTATTCTTAATAATTTTTTCCATAGTTCTTCCGGTAAATTGTTTAATAGGGTACGATTGTGGAAACAGTTTGTTAAACGTTACAACTTTGTCAACCCTAAGCGTGGGCGAATGCGATTTCCCAAAAGAGGAAATAAACATAACAGATGTAGATATACAATTATTACAAATAGACAATTTCTCTAGTAAGCTAGTAAAACAATGTAAACTTGAAATCCATAGAACGGTATATCACTGTGGCATGCACTCTCATATCTCGCTTATGAGGCACGGCCAAAGTGAATACATTTATGATATAAGTGAAAGCGCATGCAACGAAATGCATAAGACTGGGATTTTAAATTTTGGCAATACCCGAATAATTCAAGGGACTAAAATTAACGCTACCCAGTCTTATAGCATGACCTTTGCAGGCTTCTTAGATTCAGAGGGGAAGTGCAACGGCGCTGCCTATTCTGATCACTACGGTAATTGGGAGTCGGTAGTGGTACAAAGTACCTTACGGATTACACTCTCGCAGTACCAGACGCGAGTGAATCTAGATCACGATCAGATCCATTTGCGATCTGGAACTGTATGTCCTTTATCCACCAAAAACTGTATGGACTCTGAGGGTGGATATTCCTTTTGGGACTCCATCCCCAGAGATAGCTGCAGATTTGATAAGTATGGCGATTTGTACAATGGTCGGGCCTCCAAAGTAGTCAGCCAAGAATTGTACGGCGCGCAAACGATATTCACCTTAGAAACAGGTGAAATAACCTTTGCCTTAACTGCGAAATCGCTTGAAAGCGTTTGCGGATTTCAAATAATAAAAACAGAACATCCTAAGCTGGTGATTTTCGAATCAAAAGACGGTAAACCCTTTCCTAGCGCGTCCCAACAAAGAGTAGAGAATTTAGATATTTTTGCTTACGTAAATTCAAAATTTGTATATGTCGAAAAACACATCCGTACACAGATGAAGCAGCTCTACCGTGATGTGATGTATCAGAAGTGTACGTTGGAACAGCAAACCCTAAAAAATTCCCTGTCCATAGCTACCCAAAGCCCAGACGAGTTTGCATTTAATATTATGAAAGGCCCCGGTTACATAGCAGTTATGGCCGGTGAGGTTGTACATATAGTTAAATGTGTACCAGTCGAAGTAAAAATCAAACACGAAGAACAATGTTACATGGAGCTGCCTGTAACATTCCACAACCAGACATTCTTTTTGACGCCAAGAACACACATCCTAAAAAGGGAAGGAAGCGAAATAACGTGTAACGCGTTGCTCCCGTCCTACTACTTCGTCGGAGAAACGTGGTATAAAATGATGCCACGTCCTGTCGAAACGATAACACCCAAAATTCTAAAACCAATGACCACTTACACCTGGTTTTATACAAACCCTGCCGACCTTGCTACCAGTGGGATCTACACCGACAAGGATCTCAAGGATTTGAGGGGATACATCATGTTTCAATCAATGGACAACCATTGATCAACCACGATGGCACACTCAGCCGACTCATGAGTGACGATGCCATGGAGCATCTAGCCCAATCCACCTGGAGCAAATGGTGGGACAAATTCACTAAATTCGGCACAGTCAGCGCCGGATTTATCACCGTTATGATGGCATTCCAGATATTCAAGATCTTAGTGGATGTCGTCATACGAGGGTACACCCTACACTCTATTTATGGATGGAGTATACACCTCCTTGGAGCCATTTGGAGCTCCACTGCCCATCTGTTGTTATACCTAAGGAGACCACCAGCAGAAGAACCACCGCGAGAACTCACCGCAGTCATCACTCCATCAGCACCACAAACAGTGCATTATTCAAATGCTTCAACGCCAGAAATGCCTCAATACCAAAACAATATCCCAATTCCCAACCCAGAAACCTTACCCGAACATAAGCACTTCTTCACATTACAAACTCGGTAGATTCGGTAACTTCTCTCCGTTGCACTCCAATAAGTAACCGTTTTAGGCTAGGGGTGTGACGTCTACTAAATTTTCATGTTTCTTTTTCCCTCTTCTCTCCTGTCGGTAAATATTTTGCCCCGCGCGGTAAACATTTTCGCGTCCCTTACCACGCGTTTAGTCACGTAGACGATGCGTCACCAGGAAAAAAACACATTACCAAATTTATGACGGACCGACCCTTGCGCACCGACCGCCGACCCCTAATTACCGCGCTGACTATACCTGGACTCCGGAAATTTTCCATCGATATATAAACAAACTCTGTGAATAAATAACAAATTGTTTCAACTATTTCATATAATAATAGATATTTAAATTACAAATCTATCAATATAAGTCTGTAGGAAATCAAACAAAGCTTTCCAAGCGAAAATGAAGAAAATAGAATTAATTATTTTTAAGTTTAAAATTACAATAACTTTTTTTTATATTAACATTTAACATAATATTATTTTTGGATTAAGTTTGTGATCCTTTCACAAATAGAATGATATATTTTAATAATAATTTTTCATAAAACTTCTTACATTAATATCGATAGTAAATAAATTGTTGTAACTTTCTCCCTAAAAACATTTTACACAATATTCTTTTTCTAATGAATTTGTACTCCTTTTATAAATAATATAACCTATTTACATAATAATTTCTTACAAAATTTCATATAAAAAAAGGGCGAAAACACAAAAATTAAAAATGTTGAATTGATTATTTTCGAGTTTGAAATTGTTATAACTTTCTTTCTATAAACATTTAACACAGTTTTATTTTTGCAATATTGCAATTTGTAATCTTCTAACGAATATTATAGTATATTTTAATAATTGTCGCCGGTGAGCTGCTTCCCAGTCGTCGTGATGCTCGATGTCTTCTACTTGCTCTCCTGAGGGAGAGGAGTCCACCGTAGAAGCCAGAAGGTCTAGGAGATGGCGTCTTCGTTGGGTGAGGGGAGGACACAGCACTAACCCCCTCGCCTAGCCCTTTTCGGGCCTAGAGTCTCACTTCTGAAAGAAGTGAGACCCAGTGACACGAGGTCACCGATGAGCCAGGCTCATATACGTACCTGCGAATTGTGTTTGGGAAAGATTATGGCCCCCAGGCTCCGTAAGAAGCGGGGGCACTCAAAAATTACTCTATCAGAATCAAAAGTTTAGAGTGCAAGGCACTATGTCGCCAACTCGCTCAGTTCTCCAGCTCCACGGTGCCGCTCCGGGGAGGCCGCTGCTCCTTGTCGCTGGGTGCGCCCTTCTCCAAGACCACCGAGGAGATCACCCGCGGCTTCTTCCTGGGAGGCGCCGCCTGCTTGCCGCTTCCCACCGGCCTCTTCACTGGCTGCAGCGGCTTGGGGACGTAGAGTTCCCTCAGCTCCGAGTCCCGGTTGGTGATCTCCAGGAAGGGAGAGGGTGTCCTGGATCGTCCGGGCGTCCTTGGCCTCTCCAAGACGGCAGGTGGGCGAGGGGCCGGGTCCGTCTGCGTGGCCGCAATCCTCCTCAGGAAGGCCGAGTTTCCGACCTGAGTGGTCTTGTCTCGAACCCGCAGAGTCCTGGGAGAAGTCTGGCAAGCCACGCCAGTTGACACTCCGGAGGCCCACTCCGTCTGGGTATGAGCGTCGACTCCTCGTGTACGCTCCCTCCTTGCAGGGCTGGCCGGTCGGCGAAAACGGGAGCGAGGTTGTGAGCGTGGACGGGAAGGGCAATGATCCCTCCTTCCGTGGCTACGGCTGCTCCTGGAGCGGCGCCCGTGGCGAGAGCGAGAGGCTGAGCGTCTCATGCAAAAGCTAGTTGCCTGACCTGTGAAGGTGGAACTAGGGTGCACTAAAATAATTTAGGCAAGGCTTTCAAAAAAGAACTGCAGAGCAGGCTTTATTCTCAACCCTCTGGCGTATTACACTGGAGGGGAGAGGCTAGCTCGCGGTTGCCAGGCCTCCCCTCGCGCCTCCTTATATGCCTCGTGGGGGTACAATTTAGTATTGGGTAACGCGTCGCCGCCTAGCGGCGGCGCGCGAAGCGTTGACGCGGCGGCAATTTCAAATTGCGTAAATCGGGTTAGCGTGCTGCAGGGGCAGGCACGCTAGCGCAACATAATGATTTCCTATAAATTTTCTTATAAAAAAAGAGGCAACAAACAAAAAAATCCGAAAAATCAGAAATTCAAAATTAACGATTTTCACACATAAATTCACTATAACTTTTTCCCTATAAATATTTAACACACTTTTAAAATTGCAATGAATTTGTTGTCTTCTCACAAATACTGTGATATATTTTAATAAAAGAAATTATAAGAATTTCAAGTCGAAAAAGCCAAAAAATGCAGAAATCAAAAATTTCAATTGTTTATTTCTAAACTTAAGATCATTATAACTTTTTCTCTATGAACATTTAACATAAAATTCTTTTTGAATCAAGTTTGTAATGCATTTGTGAATATTGTGATATATTTTAATAATAATTTTTCAAAATATTTCATATAAGAAAATACGAAAAACCTATTTTTTATAAACACAATTTTCGAAGAAAATAAGATCTTTTTAACGCAATAAATTAATACATTTAATTATTATTACATATATCACAATATAGGTAAAAACAAATAACTTAAACAAGCTGTTTCCACAATAACAAACAATCAAAACCAAACCATAGATAATTCATCAGTCTTCAAGTTAAAATGCGTAGTTTTTAATTAAAATAACTATTCTTTTATATTAGCATTTAAATAACTTAAGTTACTCATAATTATAAGAAATTCATAACAAACAATATAGATAAGGAAATAATGTAAATAAATGTTTATATTCCACTTATTTAAACATAAATAAATATAGATTCCCCTTTTTCTCATTATATAAATAATATCAATAAATTTCAATTATATATTCTTTATAAATGGCCTATTAATTATTCAATCAATTAATAAAATAATGTTAAAATTTAATAAATAACAAATTATTAAACAATTCTTGTTAACTTCTTTAATATTATAGCTAGAACTTTAAATCTTTTTTATATCAACATTAAATTTCATTTGCATAATTTCCTATGTAATTGTTTGTTCATAAATCTTGCGCAACATATAAATAAATAAGAACTTCGAAAAACATGTAATGAACTTGAAGTGAGAGAGAAGATCAGAGAGAGAGAGAGACTCGGCGAAATTCGCCCTCCGCCGCCTCCGCTCGGGTCACGAAGCTACCCCCGGTACGCTTTTCCGACTCCCACGCTGCCGAATTTTCGCGCAGCTCCACCAATCAGCGCTGACGCTTGACCTGGCGCCCCTAGTGAGGATGACTGGCCCTTGGGCCTTAAAAGGGACCGCGCGCACTGGAAAAATCAGTTCACTGGTCAACTTCGCTCTTCAAGTTCTTCGCTCTTCAGAACACTTCGCCCTCCGGACTTCAGTTTGATTCGAACCAGCTCTCCAGTGGCTCCGGTCTGGCCATCGCTTCTCCAGGGTCCACCATCCTCACCGCTTCTTTAGGCTCGCCAGGTCGTCAACTTCAGCAGTAGCAGCTCAACATCTCTCTCTCTCTCTACATCGATCTCCACTTCAGTTCCTAGGGATCTTCGGAAAATAAAAGTGAGTTTAATTTTTACAGAATTTTGACTTTTTACTTTTCTTTCTATTCTCTACTTTTTTCCATCGCTCGATATTTTTGAACATATAATTCTTGTCTACGGCCAGCATTGTACCGCTGGGCTGTATTCAAGAATTTGTAGAATCAACTTCCTTTGCCTCCCATCCTCAACTGACTAAGATTATCCGGGTTAACGCCTAGATACGCCGGAAGGTCGAAGTCAGATCCCCTGTATCCTCCTTAAACGCGGACGCGAATCTTTAATTTTTCTTACGAAAACAATCCTTAATAGCGTTGCCCATTAGCCTTGGCTAAGGCAGACGCTACCCGCAATTGAGAGGGTTGACTTTCCGTCATCCTCTCGGCATACCATTAACTTGGACGTCACAATATCATGTAGAAATATTAAATTATCTTTTTTAAATTTTTAGTAACTATTAATACGGAAATAATTAAACAATTCATTATCATATTACTTTGAAGTAACTAGCTTCGCTCACAATAAATTAAAATAAACATTTCTGTTTATTGCATTACTAATCTAACTTTTTCATAAACTGTCAGCGAGTCTCTGTCAAAATAATTAAACTTAATTTATTATTTATAAAATTTGAGAAACATTGGCTGAAAATTTTGTCGCTCTTTAAGCTGTACACTGAGCTACGATACCGTGCGAAATATATAGTGCCGTTGTGACCTTTTTTTTAAGCATGGTGTAACCTTTAAAATGTAAAAATCGACAAACAAGAAAAGCCCCTCGGGAAAAAACGAGGGGGATATTTCGGTCTATTTTTTCCCAGCCTAACTAAAATCGATTAGTCAAGTTTCTTTCTCGTTTAAATATTCTTTGCTTGATCACACGCCACCCAGGTATTTTTAAATCTATCGGCGAACAGCCACATTCCTTAACGAGGGGATGAATCGATCATATTTTCCCCAGTCTAAACCAAAAATGATTACTCAAGTTCCTTCTTCCTTTAAATATTCCTTGTTATATCATACACGCCACCGAGATTTTTATTAATTAATCAATATAGAGCAACATCCTCTATCGGCAGGATGTTTCGAACATATTTTTCCCCAGCCCAATCGAATCAATCGACAAACAGCAACATCCCTTAACGGGGGGATGTATCGATCATATTTTTCCCCAGCCTAACCAGAAGCGAATTAATATTCTTTGCTTGTTTACACGCCACTCAGCTATTTTTCAATCTAACAACGAACAGCAACATCCGCTAATGGGGGGATGAATCGGTCATATTTTTTCTCTGCCTAACCAGAAGCGATTAGCCAAGTTTTTTTTTGTTTAAATACTCTCTGCTTCGTCACACGCCACCAAGATTATTTTAAATCAATCGACGAATAGAGATATCCCCTAACGGGGGGATGAATCGGACTTATTTTTCCCCAGCCGAACCAAAAAATGATTAGTTCTTTTTTTTTTTAAATTACGTGTTATTCTGTATAGAATGGCATGGGTATTTTAGTAAATTTTCCTAAACATCATACTTTTAAAGAAAACGATAAGTTATTCAATATTAACATAAATATTCGTCATTAATCTTCAGTGCCCATACATTTTTTGTAGACCAATAACATACAAAAAATACTTGACGAAAAATGTTCGTCTTTTGGACGTTAATGGGTCACATTTCTCAAGAAATAATTTAAAGTTTAATATTTAAATATTTTTTTGGGTTATAAAAATTGCTATCATTTAAAAAAAATGGGGTACAAAAAGCCAAAAATCATGTAAAAATATCGAATTGTCTTATCTATTTAAATTTATTTAATATTTTAAATATTAAATTTATTTAGTATATTAAACTTTATTCATTTAATTTATAAAATTTAATTTGTTTAATTTTATAAATATTAAATTAATTTAAAAATGAAACATTATTTTATTTTTAAATACTATTTTCTTCTTGTTAATTAATTAAAGTAGCATATTTTTTTGCGTTGATCATGTTATACAATAATTATAAGAAACTATATTGTCAGATGATTTTTAGAACAAATGAACATGAAATTCACTTGGTAATAATCTGACATTTTTATCAAAAAATAAGAATATTAATTTATAATTATTGTTTATAATTAATAGAGATTATTTACGATTGTATCAACGCAAAAAGAAAATTTGCTATTTTAATTAATTGGGAATGAAAAAAATAGTATTCTCTAAATAAAATGCTGATTCGTTATTATATTGATTTAACAATTATAATTATAAACAAAATTTAAAAATACATTCAATCTAATATTTATACGTGGTTTTCCCGTAAATATTGTTCATTTTGAATGTTTAAATGTTTGCAACATTCAATCAAAACGTAACAGCATCAAAAACCGCGTAAGCGTGACAAGTAAATACGTTATTTCGTCACTGTAGATATACGATGTAAATATTTTATACTCGTTCCATATTCCTTAAAGTTCATTCCTTTTTCCCTACTATAGTGTTTTGTACTTTTTTCTTGTTCCTTCACGTCTGACTTCGCTCTTACATTCCTTTTGTAGTTAGGATTCGGCTCGTATCCGCATGTTCGTATACACGTTTCGCAAAAAGAAATTTTTTGATAAAATTTAGAATTTGTTGCTGCGTCACTCCAAAAATGAGGAAAAAAAATAAAAAGAAGGAAAGCTGTTCTCGATTTGCAATGGTATTATCGAGCCAAAAGAATAAACATTACGTGATCGAGAAGGCTCTTTTAAAGAAAGTAGGTAAAGGACATTTTGCTTTTGCATTGAAATCTCAAAAAAATCTGGAATTGTGCAAGTTGGTGGCTTGTCATGGTAAATTATTTTTATATATTAATTAATAATTTTTTATAATAGTTACATGTAGAATATACCCATCCAATAGTTGAGTCGAGTTATTTTTTAATTATTATTTATTTATTTTATCTATTGATACTTGTAAAGATTACAACTTAGGAAAATTAAATTAACTTTGAATGATAACTCGCATGCAGCTAAATATAATTTGGCTGGCTAAGAAATGCTTAAATATTAAAACTTAATAACAAACCTAAAATTAATAAATATCTGTTTTATATATTAACTACATAACAGTGACAGAATACTAGTCGAAATAGCTAATACAAGTTTTATTGCGTAAATTATCTATCTTCCTTACATTAATTTATATAACTGCCTTCGGCTTCTGAAATAAATTTTGATAAAATTAAAGTGATCAAATGGTTTTCATTTGTACACTAATTTTTCAATTAATAAGACTCCTAAATATCAACAAAATAAAAAAAGAAATCTTAAATTCATATGTTTTTAGTGATCACCCTACGTTCTCTAGTTCGCTTAACTTTTTATTATTTAAGTTGACTTTTTTATTTCATGTTGTGTTCAAGTGTGTATTCCATGCCTGTGCAATGTCAGTGAATAGCTTCGAATCTGTTAATGCTCACTTTATTTATTTCTGGTCATGGTAAATTATTTTTATATATTAATTAATAATTGTTTATAATAGTTACATGTAGAATATACCCATCCAATAGTTGAGTCGAGTTATTTTTTAATTATTATTTATTTATTTTATCTATTGATACTTGTAAAAATTACAACTTAGGAAAATTAAATTAACTCAGAATGATAACTCGCATGCAGCTAAATATAATTTGGCTGGCTAAGAAATGCTTAAATATTAAAACTTAATAACAAACCTAAAATTAATAAATATCTGTTTTATATATTAACTACATAACAGTGACAGAATACTAGTTGAAATAGCTAATACAAGTTTCATTGCGTAAATTGTATATCTTCCTTACATTAATTTATATAACTGCCTTCGGCTTCTGAAATAAATTTTGATAAAATTAAAGTGATCAAATGGTTTTCATTTGTACACTAATTTTTAAATTAATAAGACTTCTAAATATCAATAAAATGAAAATAGGAATCTTAAATTTATATGTTTTTAGTGACTACCTTAAGTTCTCTAGTTCGCTTAAGTTTTTATTATTCTCCTATTAAACGGCTATGGTTATTCCTACTGTGAAACCTCAGCTAATAATCAAGGGAAAATCATACCAAAAGAATAATCATTTTTAGTTGAAATAATATCAAAATATAATAACACAGCCACACAAAAAAAAAATTTTCTGACCTAAAGAGGAGACCTTCATATCCTATAGTATTTTGACCCGCTGAATCCGAATCCGGCTTCTGTTTGACCCCATCACGTCAGGGTCAAGGTCATTTAAAGGTCAAATTGACAAAAAACCGCCCAAGCGGAAAAAAATTCTCTATCTATATGTTTTCGGGGTCGCTGAATTCGAATCCGATGTTTGTTTGACCCCATCATGTCAGGGTCAAGGTCATTTCAAGGTCACATTGAGAAAAAGGCAAAGAAAAAAAAAAAAAAAAAAACAGGTAAGATACCTATTACGATGCAGGGATTGGAAACCGACTGTGGGCCCGCTTTCTCACCCTGAACAGTACATTGTCTGTATCCGCTCCCAGGGTACCTCCACGCGGTGACGGCGGGCAACGGAATTGTTTGTTTCCTTTTTTTTCTTCCGGCAGATTCCCTGGGTGAAGGCATTCATGCCGTCATGGCGGGGTACAGACAATGTATTCTTTACTATGCAGCAGGGTTTCGGATGCCCAGTAGCATCGGCGGCTGGTCAGGGCGAGAAAGCGGGCCCACAGTCGGTTTCCAATCCCTGCATCGTAATAGGTATCTTACCTGTTTCTTTGTTTTTTTTTTTTTTCTTTGCTTTTTTGTCAATTTGACCTTGAAATGACCTTGACCCTGACATGATGGGGTCAAACAAACATCGGATTCGAATTCAGCGACCCCGAAAAAATATAGATAGAGAATTTTTTTCCGCTTGGGCGGTTTTTTGTCAATTTGACCTTGAAATGACCTTGTCCCTGACGTGATGGGGTCAAACAGAAGCCGGATTCGGATTCAGCGGGTCAAAATACTATAGGATATGAAGGTCTCCTCTTCAGGTCAGAAATTTTTTTTTTTTTGTGTGGCTGTGTAATATATCTATTTCAGCTTTCGCTATTTAAAAAGTTGACTTCTTTATTTCATGCTGTGTCCAAGTGCGTGTGTTCCATGCCTGTGCAGTGTCAGTGTATATCTTTGTATCTATTTATTTTAACTTATTTCTAATTCTAACTTTAACTATCACTTTCCACACTTCCATCTTGCTATTCTTCGCACCACTATCATTTCTCTCTCTCAGCCTTTCGTGCCACTTTCTTTTCTTTTTTAGTACCACGACATCACTGACTTTTCTACTTGTCTCTTTCATTATCTTTTTTGCCCTTTCTTCCTGTCCCTTTCTCATCACACAAATCTTGACAATTACTTCATTTTCCTGATCTCTTTTCATTTCACTTTCTTTTTCATTTACCATCCAGCGCTATCAATCTGCCTTCCATTTGTTTCTTTTCCATACCATCTTTCCTTTCTTGTTCAATTCAATCCTTTTGCATTTACTTTCATCACTCTTCTTTCCATACCCAATCTTTCTCGTTTAATATATACTTGCTCCTGTGTGTCACTCAATTCTTTTACAATTACTTTACTAACTAATTATATTCTGTCCTTTCACGTTCCAATCTCAAACAATTTTTTAAATTTATTTTTAAATCTTTCATTTTCAGCTAAATAGCAAGTAGAAATATTAAATTAGCTTTCTCATTTACTTTAAATTATTTATGTGGAAATAATTAAAAAATTCATTATTATATTAATTCGAAGCAACTATCTTCACTCAGAATAAATTAAAATAAACATTTCTGTTCATTGTATTCCTAATCTAACTTTTTCATATACTGTCAGCGAGTCTCTGTCAAAATTATTAAACTTAATAGTTATTATTTATAAAATTTGAGAAACCTTGGCTGAGACTTTTGTCGCAATTTGAACTGCACCCTGAACTACGAAAATCAGTCAACTAAGAAGTGCAGTGACCTTCTTTGTTTAAGCATGGTATAAGCTTTAAAATGTAAAATCCGTTACCCGGATTATTTTAAATCACTCGAATCAATAAACAAACAGCAACATCCCTTAACGGGGGGATGTTTCGATCATATTTTTCCCCAGCCTAACCAGAAGCGATTAGCCAAATTTTTTTTTGTTTAAATATTTTTTGCTTCGTCCCACGCCACAAGGTTATTTTAAATCTATCGACGAACAGCAACATCCTGATGGGGGGATGAATCGGTCAAATTATTTTTCTGTCTAACCAGAAGCGATTAGCCAAGTTTTTTTTTTTGATCAAAGACTTTCTGCTTCGTCACACGCCACCAAGATTATTTTAAATCAATCGAATCAATCGACAAACAGCAACATCCCTTAACGGGGGAATGATTCGATCATATTTTGCCCCAGCCCAACCAGAAGCAATTAGCCAAGTTTTTTTTTGTTTAAAGACTTTCTGCTTCGTCACACGCAACCAAGATTATTTTTAATGAATCGAATCAATACGCAAACAGCAACATCCCTTAACGGGGGGATGTATCGATCATATTTTTCCCCAGCCTAACCAGAAGCGATTAGCCAAATTTTTTTTTGTTTAAATATTTTTTGCTTCGTCCCACGCCACAAGGTTATTTTAAATCTACCGACGAACTGCAACATCCTGATGGGGGGGATGAATCGGTCAAATTATTTTTTCTGCCTAACCAGAAGCGATTAGCCAAGTTTTTTTTTTGTTTAAAGACTTTCTGTTTCATCACACGACACCAAGATTATTTTAAATCAATCGAATCAATACGCAAACAGCAACATCCCTTAACGGGGGAATGATTCGATCATATTTTGCCCCAGCCCAACCAGAAGCAATTAGCCAAGTTTTTTTTTTTTGTTTAAAGACTTTCTGCTTCGTCACACGCAACCAAGATTATTTTTAATGAATCGAATCAATACGCAAACAGCAACATCCCTTAACGGAGGGATGTATCGATCATATTTTTCCCCAGCCTAACCAAAAAACGATTTTTCCCCAGCCCAACCAAAAATACATACGACAACTTTTCTTCGTTTAAATAATCTTTGCTTGATTACTCGCCATCCAGATTGTTTTTAGATCAATCGACGAACAGCAACATCCTCTAATGGGGGGATGTTTTGATCATATTTTTCCCCAGCCTAACCAAAAAACGATTTTTCCCCAGCCCAACCAAAAATACATACGACAAGTTTTCTTCGTTTAAATGATCTTTGCTTGATTACTCGCCATCCAGATTGTTTTTAGATCAATCGGCGAACAGCAACATTCTCTAATGGGGGGATGTTTCGATCATATTTTGCCCCAGCCCAACCAGAAGCAATTAGCCAAGTTTTTTTTTTGTGTAAAGACTTTCTGCTTCATCACACGCAACCAAGATTATTTTTAATGAATCGAATCAATACGCAAACAGCAACATCCCTTAACGGGGGGATGTTTCGATCATATTTTTCCCCAGCCTAACCAAAAAACGATTTTTCCCCAGCCCATCCAAAAATACATACGACAACTTTTCTTCGTTTAAATAATCTTTGCTTGATTACTCGCCATCCAGATTGTTTTTAGATCAATCGACGAACAGCAACATCCTCTAATGGGGGGATGTTTTGATCATATTTTTCCCCAGCCTAACCAAAAAACGATTTTTCCCCAGCCCAACCAAAAATACATACGACAAGTTTTCTTCGTTTAAATAATCTTTGCTTGATTACTCGCCATCCAGATAGTTTTTAGATTAATCGACGAACAGCAACATCCTCTAATGGGGGGATGTTTCGATCATATTTTTCCCCAGCCTAACCAAAAAACGATTTTTTCCCAGCCCAACCAAAAATACATACGACAAGTTTTTATCGTTTAAATAATCTTTGCTTGATTACTCGCCACCCAGATTGTTTTTAGATCAATCGACGAACAGCAACATCCTCTACTGGGGGATGTTTCGATCATATTTTCCCCCAGCCCATCCAAAGATACATACGACAAGTTTTCTTCGTTCAAATAATCTTTGCTTGACTACTCGCCACCCAGATTGTTTTTAGGTCAATCGACGAACAGCAACATCCTCTAATGGGGGGATGAATCGATGATATTTTTCCCCAGCCTAACAAAAAACGATTTTTCCCCGGCCCAACCAAAAATACATACGACAAGTTTTTATCGTTTAAATAATCTTCGCTTGATTACTCGCCACCCAGATTGTTTTTAGATCAATCGACGAACAGCAACATCCTCTAATGGGGGGATGTTTCGTTCATATTTTTCCCCAGCCTAACCAAAAAACGATTTTTCCCCAGCCCAACCAAAAATACATACGACAAGTTTTTATCGTTTAAATAATCTTTGCTTGATTACTCGCCACCCAGATTGTTTTTAGATCAATCGACGAACAGCAACATCCTCTACTGGGGGGATGTTTTGATCATATTTTTCCCCAGCCTAACCAAAAAACGATTTTTCCCCAGCCCAACCAAAAATACATACGACAAGTTTTCTTCGTTTAAATAATCTTTGCTTGATTACTCGCCATCCAGATAGTTTTTAGATTAATCGACGAACAGCAACATCCTCTAATGGGGGGATGTTTCGATCATATTTTTCCCCAGCCTAACCAAAAAACGATTTTTCCCCAGCCCAACCAAAAATACATACGACAAGTTTTTATCGTTTAAATAATCTTTGCTTGATTACTCGCCACCCAGATTGTTTTTAGATCAATCGACGAACAGCAACATCCTCTACTGGGGGGATGTTTCGATCATATTTTCCCCCAGCCCATCCAAAGATACATACGACAAGTTTTCTTCGTTCAAATAATCTTTGCTTGACTACTCGCCACCCAGATTGTTTTTAGGTCAATCGACGAACAGCAACATCCTCTAATGGGGGGATGAATCGATGATATTTTTCCCCAGCCTAACAAAAAACGATTTTTCCCCAGCCCAACCAAAAATACATACGACAAGTTTTTATCGTTTAAATAATCTTCGCTTGATTACTCGCCACCCAGATTGTTTTTAGATCAATCGACGAACAGCAACATCCTCTAATGGGGGGATGTTTCGTTCATATTTTCCCCCAGCCCAACCAATGATACATACGACAAGTTTTCTTTGTTTAAATAATCTTTGCTTGATTACTTGCCATCCAGATTGTTTTTAGATCAATCGACGAACAGCAACATCCTCTAATGGGGGGATGAATCGGTCATATTTTTTCTCTGGCTAACCAGAAGCGATTAGCCAAATTTTTTTTTTTTAAATACTTTTTGCTTCGTCACACACCACCAAGATTATTTTAAATCAATCGAATCAATCGGCAAACAGCAACATCCCTTAACGGGGGGAGGTTTCGATCATATTTTTCCCCAGCCCAACCAAAAATACATACGACAAGTTTTCTTCGTTTAAATAATCTTTGCTTGATTACTTGCCATCCAGATTGTTTTTAGATCAATCGACGAACAGCAACATCCTCTAATGGGGGGATGTTTCGATCATGTTTTCCCCCAGCCCATCCAAAGATACATACGACAAGTTTTCTTCGTTTAAATAATCTTTGCTTGATTACTCGCCATCCAGATAGTTTTTAGATCAATGGACGAACAGCAACATCCTCTAATGGGGGGATGTTTCGATCATATTTTTCCCCAGCGTAACCAAAAAACGATTTTTCCCCAGCCCAACCAAAAATACATACGACAAGTTTTCTTCGTTTAAATAATCTTTGCTTGATTACTCGCCACCCAGATTGTTTTTAGATCAATCGACGAACAGCAACATCCTCTAATGGGGGGATGTTTCGATCATATTTCCCCCAGCCCAACACAAAATCAAAATTTCTGCAATTTTGACTTTTGGTTTCCGAGTAATTAATGTTTTTTACAAACTCAAATTTCTTCTAGATTTTTTTAAAAAGTCCCTATTTTGTTAATAACCGCGATTGAATATAATCGTGACTCTCGCGTCCATTATCGTCAAGTTTTGGCAAAATCCAAGATCCTTTATCCTGGTCATTTTCTAAGTACAAGTACAATAGATTATTAACAATTTTAAGAAATATCTAAATTATTTTGCAGTAAACTTCTCATTCTAATTTTATATTGTTATTAAAAAAATCTAGTTTACTTGTTATAGCTTTATAACCCCACAATCTAAATTTTGATATTTCTTTTGTTGTTTGCTATTTAATGTCTAATCCAAATCTTAATATTCTTACTTTCTTATTACATGTTTTTCGTAAAGCCGCGAATCTATCGTTCTCAAACCATAAAGTATACAATACTCAGCTTATAATTAGTTACTTATAAGCCTAGTATCGTAATTTATTTCAGATAAAAGATAACAGAACCATCTATTATCTAATCAATGACTATTAAAAGTAGCCATTTTTAATACAATTGGAGATTTCTACCAGACAACTAACAGTATTTTTCTGCTTACACTTTTTTTTAGAATTACCACTCATCGTAACTAATGGCTTAACTTTATCTGAAGAAAGTTGGAACAAATTTCTGACAAAGTCGAGCAGTAGTAATATTATGGTCCTAACAGATCATGTTGTGATTGAAGGTAAAAATTAAAAAAACATTAATTTTTTAAGTAAATTGGTAATCCAAATTTTGTATTATTTAGAAGAAAAACAAGTTGAATATGAAAAGGTTGAACTAATCGAAACGGAAACTCAAGATCTGGACAAGGAATATGTATTTCAAGAGCCAATAGAACTGAACACAGTAAATTTTGAAACAGAATCTGCAGAGAATAGATTGCCAGTTAATGAAGAGTCAGATAATAAAGGTGAATTCAATTTTTAATTTTAATTTATGGTTTATAATTACTCTTTATTATGCATACTTTTCACGGACAAAATGGAATTTCAACTCTATATGTTTCGTACGGCGATGGACAATGGGTTTTAACTAGTTTTATAGCGCTCTGCATATTAAGGAAAATAGTTGTCGGCTCAGTGCATGAATAGCCAATATCATATAATAGTTGTTTAAGCCACATGGCTTCGTCTGTCGCGTCTGACGCAGTTACATATTCTACTTTTGTACTGCTCGTTGTAATAATTGGTTGTCGCTGTTGCACCCCACGATACAGAAGCGTTACATAATTTGAAAAGCTATCCCGATGTTGATTTACGCGTTTGCGGATCGCCTGCAAAATCGCAGTCGCAATAATCTGTCGTATAATGTTAATAGTGGTTGCTAATCGTCGCAATAATGTTAATCTCGCTATACTCGCACTGTGCCTGTATAGTATACCATAATGTGAAATAGCCTTTAGATACCGAGCTATGCGTTTTGCGGCTTCCCAGTGTCGCCGATCATAACGATGAGGAAATCTGCTAAACCTTTAAAGGGCCGCAAAGCCGATATATCGGCTCAACAACGTATATTTTATCGAACTAAAAATTTTTCATGACCCTCCAGGGCCGGAGAGTCGATATATCGGCTCGGTCCATGATAGGATCATTGTACATAGTTGATGGGTGATCCAAGATATGAATTTTGGCACTTTCAAAGGTTTCAAAACCTCAAAACCCGGCCCTTTAAAGTTTAAGAAATTTACCGCAAATGAAACATCGGAACGCGTAATTGTGCACAGAAATATCAAGGAGCCTATTAGTTCGCGATATGGAAAAACTTTGATTTGAATGCAATCTTTCTGCGTCGTGCTAAAGTCGACTCCTCTTTTTATGGGATTTGCAATACCCTGTGCGTCGCTCTATGACCTTGTAAGTATAATCCGTTTGTTGCAAAGAATGTGCCCTTTTTCATATCATGCTCTATGTTTATTCCAACAAAAATTTCCGGCTTGCATATAGTAATTTCAAAATTTGGTTTTAGCGCGTTATAATTTTTCTTAAACTATCTTGTTCTTTGATCGGCCCGTCGTCTACGAATAATAAAATGTATACTTTTTCACCATTAACCATCCTTACAAAAATTGATCGTTCCACAATAAATTGATCAAAACTATACATTTCTTTAAAAAGGATTTAAAGCATACATTCCATACTCGCGATTTCTGCTTAAAACCTTACAATGCTTTATTTAACTTACATACTAAATCACTTTTTTTATCCACACTATGCTCTTTAAGTCCATTGGGAATCTTCATGCATATATCTTCGTCCAATAATCCATACAGGAATGCCGTCTTCAAATCAAACTGGATCATTTCCAAACTCTCATGAGCTGTTACCGCTATCATGGTATAAGTGGCATCATCTCTTACCACCCGTGAAAAAGTTTCGTTATAATCGATTCCGTGTTGCTGGTGAAAACCTCTGGCGCACAGACGAGCCTTATATTAATAAGTGTTCCCTGCTTTTGCCTTCTTAACCTTGAACACCCATTTAGAGTCAATTGGCATACGGTCCTTAGGAAGCTCGGAGATCGTCTAAGTGCCATTTTTTGATGTACTAAGAGCTCTTCTCGAATTGCAACCGTCCAGTATCTTGCTTCAGGTCCAGAGACAGATTTTTGATAGAAAGCGTGCTTACACACCTGTACATAGTTTGACTCGTATCTCGAAGGTCCTTTTAAATTCATTCTGTCGCGAAGTCAAGAACGGATACTATCAGTTTCTTTCGGACTGAGTCTTGTGATTCCCATTTGAACTTCGCTTCCACGCTTCACGTCTGCGCTCAAATCTTCGGTGTTCGCTGCTTGTATTCGATTATCGTTATCAGCCATTACGGTAGATATTTGCGTAGGTGCTTCATCTTCTGTGGGTAGGGACACAGAAGCCTGAGACTTGTCATCTGTGTCCCGAACTGCTCTCTGATCACGTATTTCGCTGACGGATCATAGAGTCAGTAATTTTGTATCTTACGAACACACACTTCTTCACCTTTGCACCCATTTTCTGACTAAATTGCTTGGGTACATGCGCAAAAGCAGCGCATCCGAAATCTTTTAGATGTGATATACTCGCCCGCTTACCGGACCTTTACTCGTACGGTGTCGTATTTTTGTTCGTACTCGTGGGTGTCCTGTTATATATTTATATACAGGGTGTTCGAAATGTTCCGGACCCCCCACTTATAACATAAAGTAAGCATTTTGGAAAAAAATGTTAAATACAAAAGTTGTTAAGTTTTGAAGGTTGAACTAAATGATGACCTTGGATTTGTTATTGGTTATCATTTTCAAGGTTATTTAAAGGTCATCTTCAGTTTTTTAAATAGGGACCCCTATTTTTTATTTCAGATTCTGAAAGAGCACAAAATTTTACATCTGGATATGTACCCACGTTATGGCTCAAAATGACTTACAAAGGTCATGTAGTGGTTAAATGATTATTTAGTAGCAGAAAGCCAAGAAATCCCGATTATTAAGAACTTTGAGCGTATCTGACCAATACTAAAGTAATTTGATTTTGCAAGACAAACTTTATGGTGGCGTTAAATTGACATTGCCCTTGATTTTTAAGGTCATTTGAAGGTTAACTTTAGTTTTCCAAATTAAGCCTCCTAGTTGTAATTCTCCATTTTGCACCAGCGCTAAATTCTGCATTAGGATTGTAGAAGGTGTAATTGACACTGGCGTAAAATAAGCCTTAGGCCAGACAACCACATAACTCGGGCGAGAAAATGATAAATAAAAAAATGTCTAATCAAAATAAGCCTTAGGCCCAACAACTACATACCTCGGGGGGGGAAAATGATAAATAAAAAAATGTCTAATCAAAATAAGCCTTAGGCCCAACAACTACATACCTCGGGGGAGAAAGTGATAAATAAAAAAATGTCTAATCAAAATGAGCCTTATCGCTCAGGCACGGGAGGTACAACTAATTAAGGTAACATCATGGGTGATCCAGCCAACTAAGGCAAGACCATCGGCGGCCCAGCCTACTAAGACAAGAACACTAGCGGCCCAGTCAGCTAAGGCAGGACTATCGGCGGCCCAGCTAACTAAATCAAGACAGTGGACTATTCGCCCAAACTGAATTTTTTTAAAATGTCGTTGACAGGAACTTTTTACAACAACTGTTCAAATTGTTGCCCATTAACAGTTTGGCAATGTGCTAACCGATTGTAAAAGGCTGCAACAACATTTCGCAAGATTTGCTGAGGTATCAAGTCTATTTCATCGGTGATTCTTTGGCGTAATTCATCCAAGTCACGTGGTTTTATAACATAAACTTTATCCTTCAAGTATCCCCAAAGGAAGTAATCAAGAGGCGTTAGGTCTGGGGACCGAGGTGGCCATTCAATTGTACCTCTCCGCCCAATCCATCTTTCATGAAATGTTGCATCTAAATATCGGCGAACATGAATACCGTAGTGTGCAGGAGCACCATCCTGTTGGAAGTAAATTTCGTCCAGATTTCCACCCGTTAAATTCCGTATAGCTGGTATAATTTGGTCTCGAAGCATGTTTTCATACATTGCAGCATTTAAATTACCTTCAATAAAGAAAGGGCCAAGTACTCTTCCATTAAATATGCAAGCCCAAACATTTACTTTTTCAGGATGTTGCGTGTGGTCCGCTCTCATCCAATGTGGATTGATGTTACTCCAGTATCGACAATTATGTCTGTTCACTGTTCCGCTTAACTCAAACGTGGCTTCATCAGAGACAACAATGTTATTGAGGAGCAAAGGATCATCAGATATCATTTGCATCATTACATCACAAAACTCTACCCTTCTATCAAAATCATCTTCAGATAATTCCTGTACCAACATTAATTTGAAAGGATGCCATTTGTTGAGTTTCAAAATTTTGTGCACAGATGCAGCTCCCATTTCATGCTGTTGTGCACAACGTCTGATGCTGCAATGGGGGTCCTCAATAAATGATTGTAATACATCTAAGCTCTTTTCATCATTAGACGATGATTTGGATATACCTGATTTAGGACGATCTTTAATACCACCTGTCTCTTCAAAACGTCTAATTGTACGAATTACGGTACTTTTTGAAATAGGGTTGTTTTCTTCAACTCTGAATGTTTCATTGAATAAACGCTGTACCTGTTTGTAACCTCTCTCTTGATCACCCCACCCTCGCACCTCAACAAAGATATTCTTTCTCGTTCAGTAAGATGTGCCATTTTTCACTACGATTAAAAGTACAATTATTGAAAATTAATACAATTATCTGAATTTCGAAGTAAGAGAACTTCACTTAACTCTTGAAAACAGAAAAGTAAATAGGAGTAAACAATTGTTAATTAACAATTATAAATGAACTGATTCCTAAAAAGAATAGTGAGCAAAATGTTCTAAGGTACAAGTAACGATCCTGAAAATGCTATGAATCATGCGTAGAAACTCGTAACCCTTGCAAAAAATTATTGCAATAAAAACTGTTCATGTAAAACGGTTAGATTATTTTGCTTTTGAAATTAATAACCCCCAAGTGTCCTATGTAGATCATTTCGAGCCATGACGTGGATATTGTACATATCTCCAGACCTAAAATTTAACGCTCCTCCAGAATCCGGAATACAAAATGAGTCCCTTTTTAATAAGCTGAAGATAACTTTCAAATGACCTTAAAAATGAAGGCCAATTTTAAAGTGACCATAAAGTTCGTCCTAGAAAATCAAATTATGTACTTTAGTATTAAAGTACAAAATTTTTTTTTCTTTTCGTCAAATTGTGATAGGAAAAACGGTAGGGGCCGGGGTTTACACCTCTCTCCCTATCACAAAGGGGAAAATGGGGGCGTTTCCCCGTTCCGCTTTCCCTTTTCACTTTTTGCACGCCTTCACACACGACTACTACTACTACCACTACACGCACTAATGGCTTTCCGCTTGGCTGCTGCTCCACTCTTTCCGCTCCACTATCTATAACCTAAAAGGGGATCCTCCACGTTGCCTACCACCTCTTAATTTTGTTGAGCGCCAGGCGCCGTATAGACGCCACCGGATCACGAACTCCTCGCTCCGGTTGAGATTTCTGTTTCCCAGGGTTGGGGGTCCTCCCGAGACTACCACGTTCACGCACGCATGTACGTGGCGTTTGCTGCACGCTCCGTTGACGACGCGGATTCAGCTGCTCACTCGAGACAGCCGGTGCACTTGCGAAGTTGTTGAGAATCAGCTTCAACCCACCACCTTACAACACACCCAACACTTAGAAATCAAACTCGAACACTTGTGAATTTTATCTAAATTATATATTGCCTCCTGGCGTAGGGGAATACACTTGTTGGGGGATGTGTGAGTGCGCGGCGCGGGTCACGTTCGCGGGACTTTCGGAGGGGAATTTACAATTTTGAGGGAGAGATAACCCAATGAGGGTGTGCGCGGGGCTCACCGTCTCAAAAATGAACTACCTCGTCCTAACTAAATTCTCCTCGACTACTACTCCTCACGACTCGCTAACTCAAAAAAAACTCTCGAAAATTGCGTCCGGCTGCATTGCAAGCTTTCGGCTGAATTGTCCGTCCGATCGCTACACGAGTTTTCGGCTGAATTGTCCGTCCGATCGCTACACGAGTTTTCGGCTGAATTGTCCGTCCGATCGCTACACGAGTTTTCGGCTGAATAGCGTAGCGTCGCGGCGACGAACACTTCCGTGACGCCAGCCCTTACTCCCTCTCACTCGCTCTCGCATTCTCCCTATACTCTCCCTCTTCTGAAGGGTCGCCTCGTCGACTCGTTTCCGCCCGCACCGACGATACGAGTTTTGATTGGCTATGCGGCGTCAACGCAGCCACTCGATTTTGCCGAACACGAGCGCGAGCGCGAGTTAAAATCGAGCGCGGCGCGACATAATTTGGGTGCGAACGTTGGCCGCCTGCTCGACTCGCCGAGCTCGTCGAGCAGCGCCAGTGATGTCAGGCGCGCTGTCGGCCGCTCTCGCTCTCTCCGCTCTTCGTCGCGTTTCCCTCTCTCTCTCGCACACCACTGTCTCTCTCTCGCGCCGACACGCGCGCGCCACCTCGACTCGCGCGCCAACTCGCCGACTCGTCCTCTCTCTCTCTCACCAACAAGTGCGCGCCGCCTCGACTCGCGCGCCAACTCGTGTACGCGCGCTTTCTCTCTCGCACCCGTACGCATGGTCCGCGCTCGACCACGTGTCGCGCGTGGCCGAGTATATGCTTCCCCAGGTGCGCGGCGCACCCTGGGGGAGTCGCGGCGCGTCATTGTGTTCGCGGGTGTTGTGTGTGTCTGTGTGCGTGTGTGTGTATGTGTGGGGATGTCGCCAGGGCGGCGTTCGCGTCGCCGGTGGTCAGCATCATGGCGGCGCCGAGCAGCTGGCCTCCTTCGTCTCGCCTTGCCGACAAGCCATCTCCGCCGCGTCGTCTTCAACCGTCGGGCTGCGCGCCGTCGGCTGCTCCGCTCCGTCGGCTATGTGTTGGTGCAGCCGCCTCCCTGCGGCGCGGCCTCGACGACGTCCCGGCGGCCTGGCTAGGCTCAGGCGGCATCCTCGCACGTGCTCTCTCTCTCTCGCACGCATGGCTGGCAGGTGCGGTGGCGCGTCGTACGCTCCACACCTGTCACTTTGGTGGGCCTACAGTGTGCAGAGAAGCTCGACGTTAAATAATATATTTAACGTCGACGCCTTCTCAGCCTTGAGACCCTCCGAGAGAGAGAGCCGAATCACTCACGCGTTAAGACGTGCAAATGCAACGTCACAAACCCCCCCTCCCTAAACGGGACATCCCCGATGGACCGTTTATACGCGGGAAGCCGGGAAATGGAGTGATTCGGGTCTCCCGAAGTGTCACCAGGCCAGGCGTCGATAATTAGAGGACACAGACACAGGGGTAGGTTGCCACAACACAACCTGTACGCGGGTTTACTACTCCATCACCTCTACTACCTCCAAATCTACACACTCAGGTAACTTACGCTCTACCCTCCCTCTCGACTCCTCTTCATACTCGTCTGCAAGACAAACAAAAAATTTTGGGACCGGGGGGTAGGGTTGGGTATTTGGGAAAGGGTACTTTGGGGTTTTCTGGGTTTTTCAGCTCGCGGGGTAGTGTTTTCGCTCTGCGTGCGCGGGGTTTAGGGTGGGTTATACAGGGGTAAGGGGTAATTTGTAGCGCTGTGAGGGCTGGCACCGACTTCTGCAACATGGGCTCTTGCTCAGGATACTGGAGGGGTGGTGGTACGGCTGGGGCGAGGAGCTGGTGGTCGGTTCTTCTTTCTTCTACGCCTCTCAAAGTGTCCTGATCACGTCTCCTCGGCTGCCTTCAACTCCTGAGCCTCCAGGCTCTCCCAAGCGATTTGAGCTCCGCTGGTTGTCGGTCGAGACCTCCGCTCTCTCAGCTGCTGTTTTGGGGGATGCAAGGGGTAAGGGGGGTGTCACCATGGGTGAGCTACGCGGGGGGGGGGGGTATATGTACACGGGATCTCTTCTCTCTTCCTTCTTAGCTCCTTGGAGGCGGCGGTGGGACATCCTCCGCAGCCCCGTACGCCACCCCCAGGCACCACTCCTGCATCTCTGGGGAGAGGTTGCTGGAGTGGTGGAGGATGCGGGTTAGGTCCTCCCGTCGCCGCCGAGCCCGCTGATCCTCCTCAGCCATTGGCGCAAGCCGAAACTCGTGCGGCTGGGGGATGCTGGAGCTCCCGGATAGCGACGGAGATGGTGGCTGGGGACCCAACCGCTCCCACAAGCTCCGGCGCACGGGCATCAGGGGAGCCACCTCCAAGGCGGCCACCTCGGGCTGGTGTGACCTTGGCCCCTCTCCTCTTCTCTCTTCGCCCGCTCTTCTCTGCGGTGCCGGCTCCTCTCTTCTTTCTCCTTCCTCTCTCCTCTTCTTCTGCGTCGCTGGCTGGGGCGTCCACGCAGTCATTACCCCCGGCAGCCGCAAGCCCATCAAGCTGGGCAGGGGAGCAGGGCTCTGCTCCGCCGCGGCCTTGGCCCGTTGTAAAAGCCATTGACGGTGGCTTGCAGCACACCGGGGGCAACTGTTCACGTCCACCCCTCTCCTCCCACAGTTGTTACAGTGGGAGTGGAGTCGGGGGTGGGGGCAGTTGGCCTTGGCGTGCCCAAGCTGCCAACAATTTAGGCACGCCCTCGGCGGCGGGTCCACCCGCCTGTCGATGGGCACTGACGCGAGGTCGCCAAACATGACGCCTCGCGTCATGTACCTCCTCTTCTCCTCCTCCTTCTGCGTTCGTGCTGGGGTTGTGGTATTGTACGCGGGGTTGGGGGGTTGGTGCGCGGGGTTGGGGTGTTGGTACGCGGGGTTGGGGGGTTGGTACGCGGGGTTGGAGGGGTTTGTGGGCGCGGGGATCTGTGGCGTCTCTTCTTCTCTCCTTCCTCTTCCTCTTCCTCTCTTGTCGCTGGGGCGGGGCGGTGGAGAGAGGCCTCCTGGCCTCGTGATGGTGGCCGAGGGAGTACGACGCGACGGGGGACCCGGCTCCGGACTGGACGGCCTCCGAGGCGACCAGCTCGCCGGCTCGTAGTCGTCTACGGTCAGCTGTCGCCTCGGATTGTAGCGGTGGCGCTTGTATCCGTCGTCCAGCCGGAGCATAGGGTAGTAATCCCTTTTGGGCCCCTCCGCCTGCCCTCTGCTGCCACCAGCCGCCGCGACGTAGTCGTCGTCCCACTCCATGGGCGACGACGACTGTGCTCCGTCCACCGCTACGACCCTTGAGTCGTAAGACTCGGGTACGGGCGGGGTTGGGGATGCGCTCAGCTCTCCTCTCCTCCTTCTTTCCCTCCTCTTCCTCTCCTTCTCTTCCCTCTTCTTCTCCACCTCTTCTTTCTTCCTCGCCTCTTCTTCCTTCTTCTTCCTCTCCTCCTTCTCCCTCCGAGACATCCTCGGCGTCGCCGTCTCCTGCTGGGGCGGGGCGTTGGGTGGCTGTCGCACCCGGTCGCACCGCTGCCAAGCCAGGGTGCGGCTCTTCGGGACTGCCCTCTGCCGGCGCCCGAGTTCGGCCCGATCCCGGCCTCCTTCGTCTGTGTCCATTGCGGCCACCTCCTGGATCACGACCCCGGCCTCCTCGGGAGGGATCGCCGGGGCCCAGACAATGGGCGCAGGGATGATTGGGGCGTCCTGGCCGACCGTCCTTCCCATCTCGGAGCCCAGCCCCCGGATCATCTGGGTGATCTCGGTCACCGGGCTGGCTGGAATGGAGGAGCGGCCGCCTCTTCCTCTCTTCTTTCTTCTTCCTCCTCCTCTGGTATATATAAGTACCACAGGTCCTTAACCGGTACCTGTGGCGCGGGGATAAGGGGGTGGTACGCGGGGATTCGGGGGTAACATGGGGTTGGGGGTTAACGCGGGGGAATCTATCGGCTCCTCCTGGGCCGTGGGGGCTGGTGCCGACTCCAAGACCGCGAGCTCCAATTCCGGGATTTTAGGGGGGTTGTAGGTGGGCTGGGGTAAGGAAGTGGTGGTGGGGCGATCTTCTTCCTCCATCTCCTGAAGCGCCCGCTCCAGCTCCTCCTCAGCCGCTCGCGCCTCCCGAGCCTCCAGGCTCTCCCGGAGCTGGATGAGCCGCTGCTGGTTAGGAGTCGGGACCCTCCGCTCCCGTGGCCTCCTCGCTGATCGTCAAGGGTGGTGGGGTTGCTCCAGCAACCTCCTCTCCATCTTCCTCCTCGCCGATGGGCTCGAGCCCGTGGACGAGCTTCGAGGCTAGGGGTGGATGCGGCCATGACGCGGCCCAGGCATCCAGCTCCGCCTCGCGGCGAGCCCCCTCCTCCTTCTCCCTACACTCACGGTCCTTCTGCCGGCGCTCATCCCCTCCGTCTGCCTGGCAGACGGAGCCTCCAAACACAGCGGGGGTCGTTACGACCCTCAACGGGCCCCGCTGGCCGGGAGAACGCCGACCGGACCGCTGCCTCGAGAGCAGCTCGATCATGAGCACGGGAGTGCTCATCCACAAACTCGCCCGAGTTGTACCTCGGGCGCGCTCCTCTCAGCGGACTTCCTCGAACTCTTCTTGACATCTGGGGTGGGAAGGGGATGGGTAAGGGTCATGAAAAAAAAAACAAAACATACGATTCATTAGAGTGAGTTGAATCATATGTGTACGCAAAGAAAAGGGGTTTACGCAGGCGATATCAGGGGGAGGTTCGCATAATAACCCGTTGGGGTGATTCTAACGCAAATCTCCACTCTTTGCTCGCCCGCATTCCCTCTTCAACTACCTCACGACCTCCTACTTCTTTCGACTACTTCGCGGGGGTAACCAACGTTTAATCTGCGACACGTGAACCTTTGCGCTTTTCTTCGCATTTTCCGTCTCGACTAAATATACGGTTGGGGACACTACTTCGAGGATTTTGTAAGGGCCGGAGTATTTCGGGGCTAGTTTTGCGGCGTATTTATCCGCGGCCTTCGATAAAGGATGCTCACGACGTAAGATCTGATCGCCGACCGAGAATCGCACGTCTTTTCGTCCCCGATTATACTGCTTCCCTTGTTTCTCCTTTGCTTCATCGATGAACTTCGCAACCAAATCTCTCAACGCATCGAGCCTCTTCATCCTGTCCTTCCACACTTCTGGGTCAATGGGGGTTACTTCACGCGGGGATTCTACACTTCTTCTCAGGCTTTTCACGGGGGTTGGCTGTCTTCCATAATTTAGGAACGCGGGAGATACTTTTAAGGTCGCTTGGGTCGCGGTATTGACGGCATGGCGAAATTCGTGGAGGTGGACATCCCAATCTCTGTGGTTGTTTTCGACATACATCGCGATCATGGTTTTTAGCGTCCTGTTAGCTCGCTCAACGGGATTTGCTTGAGGGTGGTAAGGAGGGGTGGTAGTGTGGATCACGCCGTATTCCTCCAGGGTCTTCTCCAGGAACTTGTTGGCAAATTCCCTTCCATTGTCCGTGAGAAAATAGCGCGGTGTCTCCCACCTGAAGAGAATTAGCTCCTCAAAGGCCCTCACCACCGACTTCCCATCGGCTCGCCTCAGTGGCTTTATCTCTACCCATTTTGTGAATAGGTCTATGAACACGATGATGTACTTGTGTTGGCTGCGACTCGGCGGGAACTCCATTAAGTCGGCAGCCACAACCATCCACGGTTGTTCCACGATCCGCTTGCCAATCATGCCTTGTGGTCCTTGTTGTGATGTCTTGTATGCCTGACACTCGGGGCAACTCAAGACATATGCACGAACATCGTACCACATTCCCGACCAATAGTAGTCTCGGGCGATCCTATCGTAGGTTTTCTCAATACCTAAGTGACCTGAGGAAGGGGCGCGATGTGCCTCGTCTAGCACGGACGCACGGTGATTGGCCGGCACGACCAATCTCCAACCTTCCTCTGGGGTAAATATAGGATCGAGAAGGGGATCCTCCCGATACCGATACAACATCTCTTCCTCGACCTTCCATCCTCTAAATTTCGCGGGGAATTCTTTCACTTCTTCTACACGCCTCTCGTACCATTCATCTTCTATCTCTTCGAACGCTGCAACTTCAACTGCTTCCTCCTCGTACATACGAGACAGAGCGTCGGGCAATTGGTGAAGTGCTCCCTTCCGGTGGATGACCTCCATGTCCCACTGCTGCATTTCGATGGCCCATCTCGCTAGCCTCCCTGTCGGCTCTTTGAGATTCTGCAGCCATCTTAATGCGCTGTGGTCCGTGATGACCTTGAAGTGGTAGCCTTCAAGGTAGGGGCGCAGCTTCTTTATAGCCCATATCAATGCCAGACACTCTTTTTCTGTCGTCGTATAGTTCTTCTCCGCGGGGATAAGGACTCTGCTCACATAAACTATGGGGTGCTCTCCGTCTTCATGCTCTTGGGTTAGTACTGCGCCTAAAGCGAAATTGCTGGCATCGCATTGGACCGTAAACGTCTTCCCAAAATCAGGCCTAGCTAGGACCGGAGCAGTCGTGAGCGCAAGTTTAAGTTTCTCAAACGATTCTTGCTGCTCTGCCTCCCACGTCCATTCTTGGTCCTTCTTCAGGAGCTTCAGTAACGGTACCTTCAATTCCGAGTCGTTTTCGATGAAGCGCGAGTACCATCCCAGCATGCCAAGGAACCTTCTCAATTGCTTCACATTCTGGGGCGCGGGGTATTCTAAAACAGGGGCTACTTTCTCGGGGTCGGGGCGCAATCCTTCACTATCGAGGATGAAACCTAAGTATGCAACGCGGGAACAACAGAATTCGCATTTAGCGCGGTTGACAGACAATCCTGCTGCCTGCAGCCTCTGCAGCACGAATTCTAGCCATCTCACATGTTCTTCGAAGGTCTCAGTGACAATGATTATATCGTCCAAATATCCGAAGACGAATGGTTCCACTTCGGGGCCAAATAGAGCATCGATTAATCTCTGGAAAGTCATCGGCGCATTGGTTAACCCGAAGGGCATTCTTTTAAATTGCCACAGACCAGAACCAGGAACTGCAAAAGCTGTGTATTGCTTACTGTCTTGTTCCATCAGTATCTGGTAATAGGCACTCTTCAGATCAATCTTGGAGATGAATCTTGCCTTCCTCAATTTGTCTAGGGTATCGTCAACGCGGGGTATGGGGTAAGCATCTTTTCGGGTCACTTTATTCAGGGGGCGATAGTCTATGCAAAATCTAAACGATCCATCCGGTTTCTTCACGATCACTGGGGCGCTACACCATTCACTCGCTGAGGGTTCTATCACACCCTCTTGGTACATCTTCACTACTTCTCCACGGGCAACTTCCAACATCTTCGGGGACAATCTTCTCAACCTCTCCTTAATTGGGGGCCGCTCCTAGGACATCTATGTGGTGTTCTACCAACGACGTTTGTACCTAGAGCGGGACTACTCTCTTCTGGATTCTGGGGTAAATAACGATTTAACAGCTCTTCATCACCTCCTTCTGTCTTCCTCGCACTTCCGATAAACCTGCGCACTCTGCTAAAATCTCTTCTCGCTGTCCTCCTTCTAATTGAAACTCGTTCCAATTTCCTCCTTTCGACTTCCACATCCTTCTCGGGGCATATGTGACTTCCATTTCCCATTTTATGCAGAAATCCATACCTAAGATCATCTCATGTCCCAGGTCCGGTACTGCTTTGAAGATATGGTTGTCACTAACCCCTCCTACATCCAAGTTCACCCTCAGGTCTCCTACTGGATTAGACGCGCTACCTAGTGGTGTTTTAATGGCCAAGTTGGATGGGATGAGCCTGTCCCGAAATCTCTCGGTTATCTTAGATCCAACTATCGAGATTGTCGCTCCGGGATCCAAGAGGGGCTCGATACCTCTCTCCACCTAGTGTCACGCATAGGTATTGGCGATTATCCGTCTGGAGGCCTGCCACTGGGCGCGTTCGGGTCGTCTGCGGTCTGGGGTTTTGCTGAGCTTGACTCAGCTTTCCCCCCTCCCTGGACTTGGAGTGGCGATGAGCCAACCTCGTGTTCGATTCGCCAGGCTCAACGTCCATAGACGATGGAGGCGCTGGACGCTTCCCGTAACAAGTATGCGACAGCTTGTCCGATACTGAGTCCTTTGTGTTGGGTTCTCTTGGGCATGCAGGGTAACATCTTCTTCAGGGGCTGGGGTGTTGACTTCGCGGGGGATAGGGGGTTGGGGATACTCTCTTCTTGGGGAATCTTCTCTTCCTTCCGACACTTTGATCCCAGGGAAATTACGTTGTCAATGTTAACAACATCGTTTTTCTCCCTGAGGATCTGTTGCTTCTCACGTCCTCTTCTCTTCTTCCTGCGTACCTCCTTCCCATGGGGAATTGGGAAAATGGTACTCTAAAAAACGGCCGGCCTCCCTCCTTTTTGAGGTGGCGTGCTGTGAGAGTAACAATTCTCCATTTCTTCATCTACTTCGTATTCTTCCTCTTCGGATTCGTCTGACAGGTTCACGCTTGTGCGATTAATGGGTTCCATGACTCCTTGGGTACGAACAATCGCGTTTTCCTTACTTACTCGATTCTTTGAATTTGTCCTTTTTAATCAGCGTGATCCCTTTGTCGTCTCTATCCTCTTCATCATCGTTTTAATCTGCAACTTCTCGACTTTCTTCCATCCTATTCCTTCTCTTCTCCCTGGGTTTTCTAAGTTTAAGGGGATTAGGGGTTTTGGGAACTCGTAACATCTCTCTTCTTCTATCAAAGGGTCTGGGGTTTTAGGGAACTCGTAACTTCTCTCTCTCTCTGCTAAAGGGGTGTTGGGGTTTAGGGGACTCGTACTTCTCTCTTCTTCTATCAAGGGGGCTGGGGGTTTTGGGAACTCGTGCGCGGGGTCTCGTGCGCGGGAAAAATTCTTCTTCTCTTCGGGGATGACTCCAAGGGGTGGGAGCTTAATACTCATTAGTGGACGCAGTTGTGAATTCACTGTTGTCCCTGTCCATTCCTTGGAATTGCCCCCTGATTTGGGAATTGAGACATGAGGGGAGGCAATTGGGCTGCTTGCCCCCCCTGCTAG
>JACCID010000439.1:0-66397 GCA_018906775.1 Sycophila sp. Sp_5
CATTGGTGGCTGTTCTTGTAGAAGATGTCCAGGTACCCTGGGAACACCCACAGGACGACGGGACTTCCGTCTTTAGGGAAGCCCAACACGATCTTCGTCATTAAGAAAAAATCGGGCGCTTGCTTCTGTAGACGATGTCCAGGTGACTAGGAAGGCCGTCAGGACGACGGACGGTCGTCTACAATGCAAGCGCAAGGATGTCCTCCCGCCGTGCCCAGAAATAACCCTCAGGACGACGGGACGTCGTCTACAAGGCATCGCAACGATGTCTCGTGCCCAGGAAGACCCTCAGGACGACGGGACGTCGTCGGAAGGGCAGCCCACCCCCGCACTAGGTCATTGAGAAAAAAAATCGGGTGCTGTTCCTGTAGTACGATGTCCATGTGTCCAGGACACACCCTCAGGACGACGAGATGTCGTCTACAAGGCAGCGCAACGATGTCTCGATGCCCAGGAACACCCTCAGGACGACGGGACGTCGTCTACATGGCAGCCCACCCCGCACTTGGTATTGAAAAAAAAATTGGGGGCTGTTCCTGTAGACGATGTCCAGCTATGTCCAGGAACAACCTCAGGACGACGGGACGTCGTCTACATGGCAGCCCACCCCGCACTTGGTCATTGAAAAAAACATTGGTGGCAGTTCTTGTAGAAGATGTCCAGGTGCCCTGGAACACCCACAGGACGACGGGGACGTCGTCTTCAGGGAAGCCCACCACGATCTTCGTCATTAAGAAAAAAATCGGGCGCTGCTTCTGTAGACGATGTCCAGGTGACCAGGAAGACGTCAGGACGACGGGACGTCGTCTACATGGCCAGCCCACCCCGCACTTGGTCATTGAAAAAAACATTGGTGGCTGTTCTTGTAGAAGATGTCCAGGTGTCCAGGAACACCCTCAGGAGGACGGGACGTCGTCTTCAGGGAAGCCCACCCCGCACTAGGTCATTGAGAAAAAAATCGGGTGCTGTTCCTGTAGACGATGTCCATGTGTCCAGGAACACCCTCAGGACGACGAGATGTCGTCTACAAGGCAGCGCAAGGATGTCTCGATGCCCAGGAACACCCTCAGGACGACGGGACGTCGTCTACATGGCAGCCCACCCCGAACTTGGTCATTGAAAAAAAATTGGGGGCTGTTCTTGTAGACGATGTCCAGGTGTCCAGGAACACCCTCAGGACGACGGGACGTCGTCTTCAGGGAAGCCCACCCCGCACTAGGTCATTGAGAAAAAAATCGGGTGCTGTTCCTGTAGACGATGTCCAGGTGTCCGGGAACAACCTCAGGACGACGGGACGTCGTCTACAAGGGAGCGCAACGATGTCTCGGTGCCCAGAAATACCCTCAGGACGACGGGACGTCGTCTACAAGGCAGCGCAACGATGTCTCGGTGCCCAGGAACACCCTCAGGACGCCGGGACGTCGTCTTCAGGGAAGCCTAACACGATCTTGGTCATTAAGAAAAAATTTGGGGACTGCTTCTGTAGACGATGTCCAGGTGTCCAGGAACAACCTCAGGACGACGGGACGTCGTCTACATGGCAGCCCACCCCGCACTTGGTAATTGAAAAAAACATTGGTGGCTGTTCTTGTAGAAGATGTCCAGGTGCCCAGGAAGACCCTCAGGACGACGGGACGTTGTCTCCAGGGAAGCCCACCCCGCACTAGGTCATTGAGAAAAAAATCGGGCGCTGTTCCTGTAGACGATGTCCAGGTGTCCAGGAACACCCTCAGGACGACGGGATGTCGTCTTCAGGGAAGCCCACCACGATCTTGGTCATTGAGAAAAAAATCGGGTGCTGCTTCTGTAGACGATGTCCAGGTGTCCAGAAAAAACCTCAGGACGACAGGACGTCGTCTACAAGGCAGCGCAAGGATGTCTCCGTGCCCAGAAATACCCTCAGGACGCCGGGACGTCGTCTTCAGGGAAGCCCAACACGATCTTGGTCATTAAGAAAAAATTTGGGGACTGCTTCTGTAGACGATGTCCAGGTGTCCAGGAACAACCTCAGGACGACGGGACGTCGTCTACATGGCAGCCCACCCCGCACTTGGTCATTGAAAAAAACATTGGTGGCTGTTCTTGTAGAAGATGTCCAGGTGCCCAGGAAGACCCTCAGGACGACGGGACGTTGTCTTCAGGGAAGCCCACCCCGCCCTAGGTCATTGAGAAAAAAATCGGGCGCTGTTCCTGTAGACGATGTCCAGGTGTCCAGGAACACCCTCAGGGTGACGGGACGTCGTCTACAAGGCAGCGCAACGATGTCTCGATGCCCAGGAACACCCTCAGGACGACGGGACGTCGTCTACATGGCAGCCCACCCCGAACTTGGTTATTGAAAAAAAATTGGGGGCTGTTCTTGTAGACGATGTCCAGGTGTCCAGGAACACCCTCAGGACGACGGGACGTCGTCTTCAGGGAAGCCCACCCCGCACTAGGTCATTGAGAAAAAAATCGGGTGCTGTTCCTGTAGACGATGTCCATGTGTCCAGGAACACCCTCAGGACGACGAGATGTCGTCTACAAGGCAGCGCAACGATGTCTCGATGCCCAGGAACACCCTCAGGACGACGGGACGTCGTCTACATGGCAGCCCACCCCGCACTTGGTATTTGAAAAAAAAATTGGGGGCTGTTCCTGTAGACGATGTCCAGCTGTCCAGGAACAACCTCAGGACGACGGGACGTCGTCTACATGGCAGCCCACCCCGCACTTGGTCATTGAAAAAAACATTGGTGGCAGTTCTTGTAGAAGATGTCCAGGTGCCCTGGAACACCCACAGGACGACGGGACGTCGTCTTCAGGGAAGCCCACCACGATCTTCGTCATTAAGAAAAAAATCGGGCGCTGCTTCTGTAGACGATGTCCAGGTGACCAGGAAGACCGTCAGGACGACGGGACGTCGTCTACATGGCAGCCCACCCCGCACTTGGTCATTGAAAAAAAAATTGGGGGCTGTTCCTGTAGACGATGTCCAGCTGTCCAGGAACAACCTCAGGACGACGGGACGTCGTCTACATGGCAGCCCACCCCGCACTTGGTCATTGAAAAAAAATTGGGGGCTGTTCTTGTAGACGATGTCCAGGTGTCCAGGAACACCCTCAGGACATTGGTGGCTGTTCTTGTAGAAGATGTCCAGGTACCCTGGAACACCCACAGGACGACGGGACGTCGTCTTTAGGGAAGCCCACCACGATCTTCGTCATTAAGAAAAAAATCGGGCGCTGCTTCTGTAGACGATGTCCAGGTGACTAGGAAGACCGTCAGGACGACGGGACGTCGTCTACAAGGCAGCGCAAGGATGTCTCCGTGCCCAGAAATACCCTCAGGACGACGGGACGTCGTCTACAAGGCATCGCAACGATGTCTCGGTGCCCAGGAAGACCCTCAGGACGACGGGACGTCGTCGACATGGCAGCCCACCCCGAACTTGGTCATTGAAAAAAAATTGGGGGCTGTTCTTGTAGACGATGTCCAGGTGTCCAGGAACACCCTCAGGACGACGGGACGTCGTCTTCAGGGAAGCCCACCCCGCACTAGGTCATTGAGAAAAAAATCGGGTGCTGTTCCTGTAGACGATGTCCATGTGTCCAGGAACACCCTCAGGACGACGAGATGTCGTCTACAAGGCAGCGCAAGGATGTCTCGATGCCCAGGAACACCCTCAGGACGACGGGACGTCGTCTACATGGCAGCCCACCCCGAACTTGGTCATTGAAAAAAAATTGGGGGCTGTTCTTGTAGACGATGTCCAGGTGTCCAGGAACACCCTCAGGACGACGGGACGTCGTCTTCAGGGAAGCCCACCCCGCACTAGGTCATTGAGAAAAAAATCGGGTGCTGTTCCTGTAGACGATGTCCATGTGTCCAGGAACACCCTCAGGACGACGAGATGTCGTCTACAAGGCAGCGCAACGATGTCTCGATGCCCAGGAAACACCCTCAGGACGACGGGACGTCGTCTACATGGCAGCCCACCCCGCACTTGGTATTTGAAAAAAAAATTGGGGGCAGTTGTTGTAGAAGATGTCCAGGTGCCCTGGAACACCCACAGGACGACGGGACGTCTTCTTCAGGGAAGCCCACCACGATCTTCGTCATTAAGAAAAAAATCGGGCGCTGCTTCTGTAGACGATGTCCAGGTGACCAGGAAGACCGTCAGGACGACGGGACGTCGTCTACATGGCAGCCCACCCCGCACTTGGTCATTGAAAAAAACATTGGTGGCTGTTCTTGTAGAAGATGTCCAGGTGTCCAGGAACACCCTCAGGACGACGGGACGTCGTCTTCAGGGAAGCCCACCCCGCACTAGGTCATTGAGAAAAAAATCGGGTGCTGTTCCTGTAGACGATGTCCATGTGTCCAGGAACACCCTCAGGACGACGAGATGTCGTCTACAAGGCAGCGCAAGGATGTCTCGATGCCCAGGAACACCCTCAGGACGACGGGACGTCGTCTACATGGCAGCCCACCCCGCACTTGGTATTTGAAAAAAAAATTGGGGGCTGTTCCTGTAGACGATGTCCAGCTGTCCAGGAACAACCTCAGGACGACGGGACGTCGTCTACATGGCAGCCCACCCCGCACTTGGTCATTGAAAAAAACATTGGTGGCTGTTCTTGTAGAAGATGTCCAGGTGCCCTGGAACACCCACAAGACGACGGGACGTCGTCTTCAGGGAAGCCCACCACGATCTTCGTCATTAAGAAAAAAATTGGGCGCTGCTTCTGTAGACGATGTCCAGGTGACCAGGAAGACCGTCAGGACGACGGGACGTCGTCTACATGGCAGCCCACCCCGCACTTGGTCATTGAAAAAAACATTGGTGGCTGTTCTTGTAGAAGATGTCCAGGTGTCCAGGAACACCCTCAGGACGACGGGACGTCGTCTTCAGGGAAGCCCACCCCGCACTAGGTCATTGAGAAAAAAATCGGGCGCTGTTCCTGTAGACGATGTCCAGGTGTCCAGGAACACCCTCAGGGTGACGGGACGTCGTCTACAAGGCAGCGCAACGATGTCTCGATGCCCAGGAACACCCTCAGGACGACGGGACGTCGTCTACATGGCAGCCCACCCCGAACTTGGTTATTGAAAAAAAATTGGGGGCTGTTCTTGTAGACGATGTCCAGGTGTCCAGGAACACCCTCAGGACGACGGGACGTCGTCTTCAGGGAAGCCCACCCCGCACTAGGTCATTGAGAAAAAAATCGGGCGCTGTTCCTGTAGACGATGTCCAGGTGTCCAGGAACACCCTCAGGGTGACGGGACGTCGTCTACAAGGCAGCGCAACGATGTCTCGATGCCCAGGAACACCCTCAGGACGACGGGACGTCGTCTACATGGCAGCCCACCCCGAACTTGGTTATTGAAAAAAAAATCGGGTGCTGTTCCTGTAGACGATGTCCATGTGTCCAGGAACACCCTCAGGACGACGAGATGTCGTCTACAAGGCAGCGCAACGATGTCTCGATGCCCAGGAACACCCTCAGGACGACGGACGTCGTCTACATGGCAGCCCACCCCGCACTTGGTATTTGAAAAAAAAATTGGGGGCTGTTCCTGTAGACGATGTCCAGCTGTCCAGGAACAACCTCAGGACGACGGGACGTCGTCTACATGGCAGCCCACCCCGCACTTGGTCATTGAAAAAACATTGGTGGCTGTTCTTGTAGAAGATGTCCAGGTGCCCTGGAACACCCACAGGACGACGGGACGTCGTCTTCAGGGAAGCCCACCACGATCTTCGTCATTAAGAAAAAAATCGGGCGCTGCTTCTGTAGACGATGTCCAGGGTGACCAGGAAGACCGTCAGGACGACGGGACGTCGTCTACATGGCAGCCCACCCCGCACTTGGTCATTGAAAAAAACATTGGTGGCTGTTCTTGTAGAAGATGTCCAGGTGTCCAGGAACACCCTCAGGACGACGGGACGTCGTCTTCGGGAAGCCCACCCCGCACTAGGTCATTGAGAAAAAAAATCGGGTGCTGTTCCTGTAGACGATGTCCATGTTAGGAACCACCCTCAGGACGACGAGATGTCGTCTACAAGGCAGCGCAACGATGTCTCGATGCCCAGGAACACCTCAGGACGACGGGACGTCGTCTACATGGCAAGCCCACCCCGCACTTGGTCATTGAAAAAAAAACATTGGTGGCTGTTCTTGTAGAAGATGTACAGGTTCCCTGAACACCCACAGGATGACGGGACATCGTCTTCAGGAAGCCCACCACGATCTTTCGATCATTAAGAAAAAAATCGGGCGCGCTTCTGTAGACGATGTCCAGGGTCCAGAAAAAACCTCAGGACGACCAGGACGTCGTCTACAAGGCAGCGCAACGAGGTCTCGGTGCCCAGAATACCCTCAGGACGACGGGACGTCGTCTACATGGCAGCCCACCCCGCACTTGGTCATTGAAAAAAAATTGGGGGCTGTTCTTGTAGACGATGTCCAGGTGTCCAGGAACACCCTCAGGACGCCGGGACGTCGTCTTCAGGGAAGCCCAACACGATCTTGGTCATTAAGAAAAAAATTGGGGACTGCTTCTGTAGACGATGTCCAGGTGTCCAGGAACAACCTCAGGACGACGGGACGTCGTCTACATGGCAGCCCACCCCGCACTTGGTCATTGAAAAAAACATTGGTGGCTGTTCTTGTAGAAGATGTCCAGGTGCCCAGGAAGACCCTCAGGACGACGGGACGTTGTCTTCAGGGAAGCCCACCCCGCACTAGGTCATTGAGAAAAAAATCGGGCGCTGTTCCTGTAGACGATGTCCAGGTGTCCAGGAACACCCTCAGGGTGACGGGACGTCGTCTACAAGGCAGCGCAACGATGTCTCGATGCCCAGGAACACCCTCAGGACGACGGGACGTCGTCTACATGGCAGCCCACCCCGCACTTGGTCATTGAAAAAAAAATTGGGGGCTGTTCCTGTAGACGATGTCCAGGTGCCCAGGAACAACCTCAGGACGACGGGATGTCGTCTTCAGGGAAGCCCACCACGATCTTGGTCATTGAGAAAAAAATCGGGCGCTGCTTCTGTAGACGATGTCCAGGTGTCCAGAAAAACCCTCAGGACGATGGGACATCGTCTACAAGGCAGCGCAACGATGTCTCGGTGCCCAAAAATACCCTCAGGACGACGGGACGTCGTCTTCAGGGAAGCTCACCCCGCTCTAGGTCACTAAGAAAAAATTCAGGCGCCTGGTACCTGGTACTGTATCGAGGAGCGTCGCACGCAGAGCATTAACAGGATATTTGGCCGACTGCGGGACAATCCATTAATCCTTGCCGGAGTCACCCATGGTTTTCCGACCTCCCACGCTTTAACTTACTCAGCGTCTGCCCGGACGTCAGAGGCCGTGGCCTCCGTCAAGTGGGCCAGGAAGTCCGGGTATCACCGTTCGGACTTGTTCGAATTGTAAAGATCGGTGGCGCCCGGGCTTAACGCAGGACTGGCCGGCCAGTCTTAGTATCCAGGATGGGAGTAGGGAGGGCCGTAACCTTCATGGGTTTATTTTAATTAATTTTTAGTTGTAAGTTTACCGGCGCCCAAAATAAAATTATTAGTCAATGTGGTTCTATTTTCTTATTCCGCTCATCTTTGTAAAAGGATTTAATGGTAGTATCTGCACCTTTATTTTAATTAAATTGGAATTTCATCTCACTATTCCGCAAAATGGATTTTTATTGATAAAGGCCTTGAGAGCCAATTGGTATAATGCAGTGTTAGCTCTTTTTTTCTCATATTAGTTTGATTATGTGAATCAACCGACAGGGTCGGTTTAGGGAGAGGGGAGTTATGTGAAAGAAAGAGATCAAGGAGAGAGGGTCGGCTGGAATACAGCAGTCTGATCGAATGGGAGACTGAGTGTGGGTAATGGGCGTCAGGAGTCATAGGATTTGGAGGTTCCACTGATGGACTGGATTAATAGTAATACCAAAAGTTTACAATCTGCGATATCTTGAAAATTTGTAGAAAAATAAATAAAAGCTTTTTATATAAATTTCTGCAGTCTACTGCAGATGGGAATTTTTTATATATTTTCTTTTATTTTCAACAAATGGTATGTTAAAAATTACTTTAACCCATTGGTGCCGATATGTACATATTTGGAAACTCGATATTTCAGGGCGGATTATAAAAAAAAACGAGATCAAAATATGCCCGGAAATATCAAGTGTCCAAAAATGTCCGCGTCGGAATTGATGGGTTAATACAATGTATCAAAATTTACTATGATTAATTTCCAAGTATGTTATTACTAAATATAGATTCACTATATTACTACAGCGTAAGTTAACCGACGCTTTGGCGGAGTGGTGGAGATGCACCTCGGGCGTTCGGGAAAGTTAAGCAACTTTCGGCGTGGACACTACTTGGATGGGTGACCGCGCTGGAAGTTTCGATGCTTCCTCGATCTCTTAGGTGTTTTTCTCCACAATCAACAAAGTGAGCGGGAGGTATGAGAATGACAAATTCGGTGCTCAGGCCTACGAAATGTGACTTGGGCATCTAATTTGAGCATTCTCAATAAACCGACCCACTCCACCTTTTCCTAATTGGCGTTTACCCTGGTTATAGGTTTGGCCACAGGTTTTCCCCGTTCAACAGGCACAACCCCGGGCGAATGCCGAGTGGGATTAGGGACGTAGGGCGAAAGGAGAGATCTGCGAGCAGAGAAGGTCGAGGGAAAAAAACGCTGGGCTACAGGGTGGGTAGGGTAGAGCCGTGTCCTCCCATCACACCTCAGCGGGGGGGGGGGGGGGGTCAGAGCAGTGACCTCCCCCCGCTCGGTAGTAGGCGATAACAAAAAACGTTGTAACGTACACGATTTCTTTACGCTACGAGAGTTCTTTAGAACCCGAAAGCGTATATAACGATAGATTCACTACCTTTTGTAGCTCACGTTCGTCATGACAAACGAACGAGTGTCGCTAATTAAAAGGTGTAAATTAAAAGTCTATTTATTCAATCTTATTCAAGCTCTTTAAGCTCACATACGTCATGACAAACGTATGTGTTTTGCTTATAGAGTTGAATATTTGGTTTATTTTATTTAATTTATAATCAAATTTTTTATTTATTAAAACTCTTTAGCTTACACACGTCATGACAAACGTGTGCCTGTTGTTAGTCAGCTTTAATAAAGAATAGATGCAAAAACTATTTATGACTCACATACGTCATGACAAACGTATGAGTTTCGTCAATAATAATAATTGTTTTCTTTTCTTAATTTTGTTTTATTTATATTGTATAGGCATTAGCTCACATACGTCATGACAAACGTATGGTTTTGCTATTTATTAAAATTGAATTTTGATTTAATTTATTATTTTATTTATTTTCTTAAATTTTATAAATGATTTATAATTTAGAATCAAGAGAGGAAATATTAGAATTTTATGATTTCTCTTAGCTTTAGCTTGCATACGTCATGACAAACGTATGCCTATAGCTAGTTAGCTTCGAGCTTTTCTTGATTAATGGTATTTATTGATAATCTTAAGTAATCTCTTAGCTTTAGCTTACATACGTCATGACAAACGTATGCCTATAGCTAGTTAGCTTCGAGCGTTTTTTGTAAATTGATAATAAAATGAAATAATTGATTTGATTTGAATTAATCTCTCAGCTTTAGCTTACATACGTCATGACAAACGTATGCCTATAGCTAGTTAGCTTCGAGTGTTTTTTGTATAATGCTGTTGACTTATAATCTTAAGTAATCTCTCAGCTTTAGCTTACATACGTCATGACAAACGTATGCTTATAGCTAGTTAGCTTCGGGTGTTTGATTTTAAAAAGCCGGAAAGAAGTGAGCGGAGCTCTGTAGAACACCGTCTTTTATAGTCAAAATGTAGCTTCTCCCTCTCTTGATTTTACAATTTCGGCGCTGCTGGCCGTGACGTCATGCACCTAGGGTGGGTACATGTTTCTTAAGGTAATTTTGTAAAAGAGGGGGTACACGTTTAGGAGAGGGAAACGACGTTGAGCGGAGCGACAGCGATCGCTGCACCGCGAGGCGCTTATCCGCGGGCAAGGGAAAGAACAATAACAAAGGGATTTTGGAAAGACGCCGCGATCCAATGTGTCGGTGTTCCTTTGTGTGTATATGTGAGGCGTTACATTGCCCCCCGAATAAAATTATAATTTTAGATTATAAAAGAAAATTAGAATTTTATTGAGAAAATAGCGCACTTTATTGTAATTTTAAAATATATATATATTGAAAAAAAAAAACAGCCTTTTAAATAAATAAATAAATAAACAAATAAATAAATAACTAAATAATTAATTTAGGCTTTGAAGCCACTCGTCGAAATCGTTGATTTCCTTCAAAATGTCCTCCCGGTTGGCCGGAATTCCGACACCTTCACTCCTTAATAAAAAACTATAATCCCCTTCGGGAATAGGAGGTGAGGGGGGCACGTGTGCGGTACCTGGCCTTGGCGGACGGATCGGTGTCGGGATGTAGGCGTCCTCCGGCACAATGGGTGTGCGCATCACTACCGGTCGAGGTATATATGGCGATGGAGGTGGTGGTGGCCGCGTTGTCCTCTCCCCCGGAGGTGGTGGTGTTGCAGCTTGTCCCCTCACCTTCTTCATCGCCGCGGGTGGCCGCATAGGTGGCGGCGGAGTTCGGCGGAGCCCTGCGAAAGCCGGCGTGGATGCTGGCGGCGAGCGTGCTGGTGGTCTCGGGGTGCGCCGTCGAGGGTCCCTTTCATGGGGAGTCGTGGAGGGTGGCGTTGTCGGTCGCTGCGGAGCCTTTCCCAGGATTTCTGCCAGCGAGGGCGACTTCTCCCGCGGCTCCAGCGGCAGATCGGCGGTGGTGGTGGCGGCGTTGGCAGTCGCCGATTTCTGGCACACTCGCGTCTGCACTGCCCTTCCCCCTTTATATCGGCTGTCAGCCGATATAAATCGTTGGGCACGTCCCCGCAATACTTTCAAACAAGTATAGCTGCGGGGAACGTGCCCTAAAATTACTAATTTTTTAGAAATGAGCGACTCCTGGACTTGCGTCCAGGAGTGCCCTGTGGAGATCTCCTCCGTCGTAGTGGTGGCTTCGCAGCGTGGCGGCATGCCTGACGGATGATGAATGACTGAGGCGAAGGTGTCATTGTACCTTTTAATATATCGTTTAGGGCGTTGTTGCCACGTTTCCTATTAATGAGTTTTCCTTTGTCGATTTATCTATTTTTTGATTTAACTTATTAAATTATAAAAGGCTGTTTTGTTCAAAAAATTCTTTAGTAATTATTTTTTTTAAATTTTTTCTAAATTTTGTGGCGCTATTTTCTTTTACAAAACCAAAAAACTTTTTGTAATTAATTATATTAATCTTAATACTATCGCTTTCTTTGTCTCGCACATGTAATATACTTTGTAACGGGGTTATCTTTGACCGTTTCACCTCGCGGAGGAGACCTGTCTCCGCGAGATGGGTGCAATGGGGCACACACGAGTGCCCCGTGAGGTCCTTACCTCGGGGTGCGCGCGAGCACCCGACGGCGAATACACGTCGCCGCGGCCCGTATACAACGTGAGAGTACGCCTGTACTCTCACTTCTCGTACTCGCGTGCTGTCGCACGAACGCGCTCCTCGCGTTCGCGCGGCTGTCTTCCTCCTGGATGACAGCTGATGCCGGCCGCTCAGCTCTGCGATAGAGTGGCGGTATCCGGGAGATTAAGGACGAGGAGGGTTTGCCGAGTAGTCCCGTGGACTACTCGGAAGAACAACGCGATCAAGTAAAATGACAAGTCGGAGGCCTTTATTGCCTCCGTAAGAGAAATTACAATGATCGCGCCCCGAAAGGTTAGTAGCCGTCGGGCGTGTGAGCCGACTGCTCCGAACACGCCCGAGTGTTGCCGAGTGGAGCCGCGCGCGAACGCAAGCGCGCGCGCTCTTACAAACTCTCGGCCGCGCCGAGAGTTCGCCGGCCGATCGCGCGATTCGCGATCGTTGATGTTTACGCAGAGCGCGACCTTGCTCCGCGTAAACAAACACTGCGCTCAAGAGCAGGCCGCCTGCCTGCCCTGCGTGTACACACACGTACACGCACACGCGAAGGAACGGGTCGCTTACCCGTTCCGCGCGACGACTCACGAACCCGACCTCGAGCTCGTGCTCGAGGTATCGGTATCGCACCGCGCAGCGACTCTTCCACAAGAGTCGCGACTCCCGCCGCACGAGAGTCCGCGACCGCGAACTAGAGAGAGAGAGAAGTAGTGAACTGGGGACGGTCCCCTACGTTCACCGAACAACGTTCGACACCAGGGAGTCAAGGCGCTCCTTGACTCCTCGCCGGTACGCGCCCGCACTCACAAGACTAGTCGGGCGGTACTTACAATGCTCGCAGCCTTGGCTCGTCCTAGGCTGCTACCGCGTTCGCACAGAAGCTCGCTTCCTCTCCTTTCCCAGGTCGTCCGCTCGCACACGCGCCCGTCGTCGTCGACGGCTAGAGAGAATCTCTCGAGATTGCCCACCTGGCAATCTCTCCCCCGCGCGCCGGCTTAGCCTAACCTAAGCCGCGCTCGCGCCCGCTCGCGCCAGCTCGCGACGACGCGAGGGTACCCCGCAGTACCCCGCGTCACAACTTTTGGGTTTTCGATACGCTTCGTAATCACATTTTTTTTTTTTTTTTTATAATTTCTTTCGTGTAGTCATTTAACATCTTGTTCAACGCAATCTGTTATTAACAATTCAATTGTTTATAAACAAAAAAAAAATTTTAAATTTCCAAAATTTTTCATCATTCAATAAATTAAATTGTTTTTGTTAATTGTTAAGATGAATAAACAATTAAATTGTTTAAACAAATAAAAATTGAAAATCCCTAAATTCTTCACTTTATTCAATTAAATGGTTTTCATTCGTTAATAATAAATTATTTATAAACAAATAAATTGTTTAAACAAAAAAAATGAAATTTTTTTTTTAATTATTCAAAATAAAAGGGTTTTAGATTTGAAAGGTGAAATTTTCCTTTTTCCTTTTTATTTCTTTCGTCGTATATTAAATAAGTATCGGCACTTAATTTCTCAATTATTTTGTACGGACCTTCGTAGACATTAAAAAATTTAGCGATTTTATTTTCTAGCGCATTAGACATATTTAATTCTTTTACTAATACTAAGTCGTTAATTTTAAATTCAAAATGATTCGTTTTCGCATTTATTTTATCAGCTCTCGCATTGAGCTTTCGCTTTAAATTTTCGCGAGCTAAATAAATTCTTCTTTCTTGATTTATTTCAAGCATGGGGTTTGGTATGGGTACCCAATTTTCCCAAATTCGTCTTGGCTTCTGATTAAGATGTAGCTCGATTGGGGTGAATGAGATCGTCTCGTGATGCGTTTCGTTGATAATTTCTTGAATTGCAGGTATATAACGAGCCCATCTCCCATGCTTATCGCCTACATACGTTCGCAAAAAACGTCCTATTTCTCGATGAACGCGTTCAATAATATTAGATTGAGGATGTCGTATCGATGAAAAAACTGGCTTAATTTTTTCAATTTCTAGCTTATTGAGCCAATTTTTGATCAGGTTTTATTCCTTCAGGAGTAATTAAATGACCCAAATATTTTACTTCGTGACAGGCAAAGCGTGATTTTGCAAAATTCAAACGTAAATTGTTTTTAATTAATCTTTGAAATAATTTTCTTAAGTCTTGTAAGTGTTTTTCAAATTCATTTGAGGTTACTCGGAGATCATCGACAAATGTGTCAAGAAAATCTAAGTCGTGTGTGACTATACCGAGTCCGCGAATTAATGCTGCGCTACTAGTTTTTATTCCAAATGCTACTACGCAAAATTCATATACAACGTTTCCAACGCGAAAAGCTGTGTACTTTCGACTGTCTTCCTTTAAAGGAATTTGCCAAAAACCGCTAGTCATATCGAGGCATGTCATATATTTGAATCCGCGACGTCTTTGGAAAACTTCAGTAAGGCTAGGGGGGCATTCAAAATCATCTTCTAAATTTTCATTTAGTTTTCTTGCATCGAGACATAATCTAACTGATCCATCCTTTTTTAAGACTATAACTAAAGGATTTAAGTAATTACTTGTGGATCTTCTGATTATACCAAATTTTAACATTTTTTCTACTTCTTTTTCTACTTTTTCACGATAATTCATTGGTATAGGATATGGTTTGCATAAATATGGTTTGTTTGATTTTAACTTTAATTTATGTTCATAGATTGTTAGTAGACCTGGTTTCTTTTCGAACAGGTCTCTAAATTCTATTATTAAATTTTTTAATTGTTGAATCTGATTTTTTTTTAAATTATTACATTTATTTATGGTTTTCTTCGATTTTTTCTATTGAGAGCTCGAAGGAATAATCACAGTCATCGTTAAAATTATTTAATTGAAAGTCGTGATTATAACAATCATAGTCTTCTTCAAATTCAGAAGGACTAATTGATTGTTGAATTTGCATAGTTGAATATTCTTCAGAATTTATTTCAACAGAGCTATAAGGAATTACGTAATCTTTTATTTGTTTATCGTGTTCAACAATTGAATATAATATTATTTCATTTCTTGTATCAATTAGCATGTTTAAAGCTTTGTGTGTATCATAACCAATTATGCAATCCTTTACCAAATTAGGAACGATTAAGAAAATGAGTTTGATGCTAGCCTGGCCAATTTTTACATTAAATAATGCTTGAAATTTTAGACGCGTTGATTTCGCGCCTGTTGCTCCTTTAATTATTTTACCATTTATTGGTAATTTTGGGCAATTTTCAAACTTTAATTTATTTTCATTATAAAATTTTAGAGATATACATGTTATTTCACTGCCTGTGTCTATTAATGCATTAATTTGTATGTTTTCAATTTCAATTTTAATTTCGGGGCAATGCGTTATATTAATGTTTTCTCCATTTGGCGCTATATCAAATAATAATTCTTCTCGCGGATCCTCGAAGATAGAATTTATATTAATCATTTTATTTTTTATTTCCTATTGAGTTGTGCCATGTAATTCTTTTTTCTGAGGTTTTTCCGAGTTGCTTGGCACAACTACTCGGCGTTTCCCTGAGAAGAATCATTAATTGATTGTATTTCATCCAAATTGATTTCCAGTATACCTACTTCCTGATCATACTGGTCAACTATTTGTTGATTAGTTTTATTGTTTATTTGCTTTCCTTTCTTTTTATTATTATTGTTTTCAACTATTTTTGTTTCATTAGGAGAAGTTGTTTTTGCATTTTTATCATTTGTTTTTGGGGTGCTTGAAGCGCGAACTGTATTAACATTTTTCGTTTGCCATTGTTTATTTTGTTGTGGATTTTGACCTGTTTTTTGTGCATTATTTGAATTATTAGCGTTATTGTTATTTTGATTATTTTTATTAGCGCGATTTTGAGCTTGACGATCTTTTTTATCGTCGCTATCGTAATCGGTTAATAATTTAAATAAATCACTTTTATTTTTAATTTGTTGCCCAATTAAAGCGTGTCTAATATTAGTATCAAAATGATCGCGGATACGTTCTATTGATTCGCTTTCGGATTCTTGTATTTCTAATTCTTTAATTAAACTAAATAATTGAATAGCATATTCGACTCGCGATTGCTTTCCGTTGGGGTTGAAACGTCCGAATTCTAACCTTCTTTTTGCATTTCTTTGAATTCCCGCATTCCAAAAATGATCTTTTAATTTTTCAATAAATTCGTCAATATTATTTATTTCTTGTTCTTGAAAAAACCACCAATTTTTTGCTGAATCCTCCAATGATTGAGAAACTAAATAAGGTAATTCTGAACGTGAAGGTTTAGCATATTGAATATATTTTCTTAACTCATTTGCAAATTTCATTGGACTTTCGTATTCCAGCCCTTTAAATTTTGGCAATTCTATTTTTAGTTTTCGTGAACTGCTTCCGGAAGCAACAGCTGTTCGTTCTATTCGTTCATCGAGTTCATTTATTTTATCTTCCTTTTCTTTTAATCCGTTATTTATTTTTGATTTAATTCATCAATATTTTCGAGACAATATGTTTTTAAAGCAGACATATCTTCAATTATTGGTGGATTCATCGTTAATTCATTTAAGGTTTGTTTTAAGTTTTTGTTTTCATTGATTAAAAAATGAGTAGCATTTTGCAATTTTGTAATCGTATCATTTAATTTTTCGATTATTTTATCTTGCTTTTCTAATTTTGAAAAAATGGCCTCTAATTTTTCTTGAGATTGGTGTTGCTCTATTGACTCATTACTCGGTTTTGTTGAAGGAAAACGCAACGACTCGTCTGAACAATGCTCGATTTTTAATTCAAGAGATGATTGCCTAGAATCAAGTTCTTTTAATTCATTTGTGACAGCCCTTTCCCATTCAAGTCGTCGTTGTTGTCTTACGTTCAACTCATCCTGAGTTATAGAGCGTTCAAGTTCTTTGAAACTAGACTCAGTTTTATCATGAGACCCCATTTTAATTTTATTAAATTTGTTCGGTTTTAATAAAATAAAATAATTGATTTTTTTCCCGAGTATATAGATTTAAACGATTAATTTTGAAAGATTTACTGAATTTTAATTAATTTAAATAGATAAGTTTTCCATTTTTTCCGTTAAAGTTTTTATTTCTTTATCCCGTGCATCTAACCTGTTTTCTATATTTTTAAATTTTTTAATTACGTAACTGGCGAATGTACTTAATTGTAGTGAAAATTCATTTCTTTCGGCTTCTAATTCGTAAAACTTAGCAAGGATTTCTTTATTCTTTTTTATTATTTCTTCTATTTGTTTATGTAACCCGGCGGTTGTATGCCAGCGATCGGCATCTAGACCTTCCAAATATTCAACGGTACTCGCAAGTCGTTCTATTTGCGCACTTAATTGATGTTCCGTGAAAATATCTGATGTTGCGTCGGGCATTACTAATTAATTTATCTTTAATTTATTAAATAGATCGGTTAGTTTTGAAATTTCTAAGTCTTGTTTATTTAAACGTTGTGAAATGTTAATTATATTTTTCTTTATGTTATTTTCAAATTGTTTAAAGAATTTTATATTTTTTTTATGTTTATTTATTAATTTAATAATATATGTAAGTAAGTATTATTGTTCCTCTTTTATGGATTGTACTTTATCAAGAAGTTCATAGGATGTTTCTTTATTATCTTCAGTTGAGTAGATTATTTCTTCTACCAAATTATTTAAACGCGCTATCCTAGCGTCCAAACGATGCTCTATAATTCGATCTGGATCGAAATCTCGCATTTCCCTTAAAGATTAACTTAAAGATTATTTGTTTTTTAAGAAAAACTTAAAGATTATAATTTTAATAAAAATTTTCGCAACATAACTATAATACTATTAGAAGTTTAAAGAAGAGTTTAATTAAAGAAAATCATTTCATTTCGGTACACTAGTCTTTTATTCGCATCCTATCAGCATATCGCTTTCGAGTCCCTGTTCGGGCGCCAAATTTATGTAACGTACCCGATTTCTTTACGCTACGAGAGTTCTTTAGAACCCGAAAGCGTATATAACGATAGATTCACTACCTTTTGTAGCTCACGTTCGTCATGACAAACGAACGAGTGTCGCTAATTAAAAGGTGTAAATTAAAAGTCTATTTATTCAATCTTATTCAAGCTCTTTAAGCTCACATACGTCATGACAAACGTATGTGTTTTGCTTATAGAGTTGAATATTTGGTTTATTTTATTTAATTTATAATCAAATTTTTTATTTATTAAAACTCTTTAGCTTACACACGTCATGACAAACGTGTGCCTGTTGCTAGTCAGCTTTAATAAAGAATAGATGCAAAAACTATTTATGACTCACATACGTCATGACAAACGTATGGTTTTGCTATTTATTAAAATTGAATTTTGATTTAATTTATTATTTTATTTATTTTCTTAAATTTTATAAATGATTTATAATTTAGAATCAAGAGAGGAAATATTAGAATTTTATGATTTCTCTTAGCTTTAGCTTGCATACGTCATGACAAACGTATGCCTATAGCTAGTTAGCTTCGAGCTTTTCTTGATTAATGGTATTTATTGATAATCTTAAGTAATCTCTTAGCTTTAGCTTACATACGTCATGACAAACGTATGCCTATAGCTAGTTAGCTTCGAGCGTTTTTTGTAAATTGATAATAAAATGAAATAATTGATTTGATTTGAATTAATCTCTCAGCTTTAGCTTACATACGTCATGACAAACGTATGCCTATAGCTAGTTAGCTTCGAGTGTTTTTTGTATAATGCTGTTGACTTATAATCTTAAGTAATCTCTCAGCTTTAGCTTACATACGTCATGACAAACGTATGCTTATAGCTAGTTAGCTTCGAGTGTTTGATTTTAAAAAGCCGGAAAGAAGTGAGCGGAGCTCTGTAGAACACCGTCTTTTATAGTCAAATTGTAGCTTCTCCCTCTCTTGATTTTACAATTTCGGCGCTGCTGGCCGTGACGTCATGCACCTAGGGTGGGTACATGTTTCTTAAGGTAATTTTGTAAAAGAGGGGGTACACGTTTAGGAGAGGGAAACGACGTTGAGCGGAGCGACAGCGATTGCTGCACCGCGAGGCGCTTATCCGCGGGCAAGGGAAAGAACAATAACAAAGGGATTTTGGAAAGACGCCGCGACCCAATGTGTCGGTGTTCCTTTGTGTGTATATGTGAGGCGTTACAAAGTCGGCAGGTAGTACTAGGCCCAAGGGCTGTACGAGATTCTCAAATATATTACAGCGTAAGTTTCACATTCTTCCAAATGGATTCAATTGCCTCAAGATTGACCTCAAAATGATCTTGGAAAGGAGGTGGGGTCGCTAGGATCCCACAGACCTGCCTTTGTCGAAACGTAAAAATGAATGTAGAATGCAGATATTTGATCAAGAATAGATATTCAAGTTGAAACAAAAGGCTGATCGAGAAATGACCTTTGGCGACGGGGTGTGGGTCTCATGGACCCCACGGATGTTATATTACCTGAACGTAAAATTTCCCGCCAAATCCAAATCTGCCGTCAAAAATGGATGTTGCTTTTGAAAAAAACAACATTGAAATACCCTTGGAAAAATATGTTCAAGCTCAAATACAATATTACCAAAACATGGACCTCTCAAAGTTAAACAACTTTTGTCTGAACCTTTTTTTCTAGAAAAAGCTTCCTGGTCGAGATATCTTGGTGGGTAATTAAAATTAGCCACCCTGTATAAGTAGTAATAGAAAAATTAAAACTAACTAATGAAATATTTAAAACATAGCAGCAACAGATTTTACAATGTTGATACGTAAAATCAAGACTTGCAATAATATATTATAAATGAGAAATGCTTTTTTTATAAAAATTTTAAAAAAATTTCATTAATTTAGTTCCTACCGAATAATTCTTTCAATGTACGTAAAAATATTTAAACATATATCTGCAACGGATTTTGCTCTCTCTCTCTCTCTCCCTCCCTCTCTCTCGCTCTCTCTCGCTCTCTCTCGCTCTCTCTCTCTCTCTCTCTCTCGTGATCTGACGCTTAGATTATGCTTGGCCACGCTTCTTCTGAATTGAAAGATTCTAAGTCTCGTGTACTGATTTTCCACTGACTAACGTGACGTACCGCGGAGGTGTGACGACTGAACTTCTGGCTATCCATTAGCAAAGGTTTTTATACCTGTCTTTGATCTCCTCCAATCGGTAAATTTCCGAATTTTCGTTGATTCATCTAACGAAAGAATTTTCGTTAACTAGTTAATTAGTAAACCACTCTTATAAAAATTCTCTTTGTACCTCGAGTTTTACTACCGTTTGCACGTTTCCGTTGATTGATTTATTGTCCTCATTTGTATGTTTATTGCCTGATGCTTTCCGCACCGCACCATAATCCTTATGTATTGAGTGACCGCCAAAGGTCTGTCACTGCATTCCAAGGTAATAAAAGAGGACTTATTAATGCTAGACTCCTTTGTAGACCGCTTTTAGGCTTTAAAAGTCCGACCTTACGCTTAAATTCTATCATCGGATGTGTGTTCTTCATCGATCAATTTGACCCATTGTCCTAGGGTCTCGCGTTTTAATCTTGAGATAGGGTGTTTATCTATGCGACGGCTCCGGCGCCTAATTGACTGGTATCCTTCCGTCACTTGATGTCTAGCATAATAACGATTTTCGGTTACCTGCTTTTAGATGTTTTGTATGATTACAAAGTATTTCGTTTTCCCGAATGTACGGAAGCCTTGATTTTTGTTAATGGACCCGACATAATTTTCGTAAACTTTTGAACTTGTACTCTAGTTAATATGTTTATCGAGTTTGGTACGTCGTAAAAAAGTTCGATTATCCTTCTCTATTTTCTTTCTCTAATTCCTTTTTCATGACGTAACAGAGCCAAGTGGGTGGCGCTTTAGACAAATAACAATCGTTTTTCGAGTAATCAAAACCGGGGTATACAAGGACAAAATAGTCAAGATATAAGAAACATGGGAGGTCCTATACCAAATATCACTTGCTTCTATTGTGGAAAGTCCGGGCATATGCAGCGGGACTGCTTTCAATACCAAAGGGACATGAGAGGTAATCCCCCAAACTCGGGAAACGGACCCGAACTCTCTCTTACTGGCGCGCAGAGGGAGACTCCTACGGCTATGCGCCCACCCGTCGAGAAGGCTGGTGCGTCACCCGAGTCGAGAAAATAAACTTGACCACAAACACTTGTTCCCCTATAATAGAGTTAGACATCAGAGCATTCAATCGACCCTTGAATTTCATGCTAGATACGGGAGCATCCGTGAACATAATTAGGCAGAGCGAGGTGTCACCATATACACCCATTGATACGGCGGAAGTATTAATATTAAAAGGAATAACTAAACAATCTATTAATACTTTGGGCAAAATTAGAGTTGATTATTATAATAAACAAATAGATTTTCATGTTGTAAATGACGATTTTCCTATATATGAATCAGGAATATTGGGTACTGATTTCTTTAAACAAAATAATGCACAAATAAATTATAAAGAAAATTATTTGGATTTGAATGGACTTATTATTCCTTTTGCTGAATTATGTCAAAATAATGAAGAAATATTAATTAATTATTTTATGGATCTTGAAAGAAAATATTGTTTGAAAGAAAATTATACGAAAAATGAGTTTTATGAAGAAGATTTATTGAAAAATGAAGAAAATAATTATGTCAAAGACGAAAATAAAAAGATATTTGTGCAAGAAGAAATGTTTAATGAAAATAATTATGCTAACGAAGAGAATCAAACAATATATGTCGACGAAGAAATTATTAACAAAGAATCAATCGAGGGAATTATGTGTCGAGAGAATGACACGATTGTTACTAAAGAAAAGGAGATACAAATAAACAAAGAAAAGGGGCATTTTAAAGAAGAGCAAAATGGAAAATGTGAAGAATTAACAGGTGATAATAACGAGCAAAATCAGTACGCCGTAACTAAAGGGACTCAAAAATTTAATGAAGATTGTCATGAAGAATTGTTTATGGAAAATAATGTGTTTATTAATGATAAAATTAATGAAGTGAAAATTATGAGTTTTACGTATGACGATATAAAAATTGAGTCTGAAAAATGTGAAGAAATATTGAATAAGCCCGTTGATGGCATGTTAAGAATTAATAAACATAGAATAAAAAGTGGAAAAGAAAAATCAAGAAAATGCCCAAAAGAATTACCAAGGTCCTATATTCCAAAAGAGGAGTTTGAAGAATCGAAAGAAAATATTGAGATAGAAATAATAAATAAAATTAAAAAAATTGAAGAGATGAATAAAAACCAGTTAATAAATAAAGTTAGGAACAATAAAAAGGAAAATGAAGGAAAAATTGACATGATTAAGGCAAATGAAAATTATTTAGTAATAAATAACAAAGAACAATGGAAGGAAGAAATTGATCATTTGACATCTGTCACAACAGCATTCGACGGAGAAGGAACAATAAATTATTTACCAAGTAACATGATAATGACGATAAAGGAGGAACCACCCAACGACAATAGAATAAATGAATTAAAGAAGCAATTGAGGTATCAACATATAGAAAAAGAATTGCGAAAGCCTATTGAAGAATTAATTGAAGAATATGCAGATGTTTTTTATTTAAAAGGTGAAAAATTAGGAACAACAAATATCATAACACATAAGATTCCCACTATCGATGAAGTACCTGTTTATACGAGGCCGTTCAGATTTCCTCATGCATTAAGGGGATGCCTATCTGAAGTTCCGCGCTCTACTATACCGACGATTTTCTATACCTTTTGCTAACCTCTAAGGCAACTTTGATTTTTCAAATAATATTGAAACGGCTTTTTTAAAGGCATTTCTGATTACATCAAAACATTATTTATAAAACGTAGAATGTGCGTAGACTTCTTTTTTGGCTGATTTCAATTCCAATTGAAAAATAAGTCAGTATTTTCAGCAATAGGAAATGAAATCAGCCAAAAAAGAAGTATATGCACATTCTACAAATTTGTAATAAACAGGATTCGGAGGTTTGTTTGAAAAGTAGGGAAGCAGAAATAGATAACATAAGTTTTATTGCGATTTGGTACTCGGTATACACATCGTTTTCCTTTTTGTTTTACATGTCGTCGTCGTCGTCATCGCAAGTTAATAATTAATTAATACGGATCTATATCTGTATCCGATTGCTATTTACATAAATCGCACAAACAAAACAAAATATAATTATGAGGGCGGATCTTCGACGCCGCCGTTCACGGTTCAGCTGCTCGTCGATCTCGACGGTCACGTGCACAATTAGCGAGCTTTATGGCTCGAACGCCCCGTGATGTGGTCGGGGATCGCGTCCGAAAGAAGTAATTAGACTCCGGAACTAAAATACAATATATAAATATATCACGGCCCGTCCCGATCCTCCTTTTCCGAATCTCGCCCGCAGGTACTTACCCCGTATCACGGGTATCCGGCCTCTGCGTAAGCCGCTTGCGGCGTCGAAGCTCGTGCGAAAAAGGGACGACCGCGGGGCGCCGCTTTGGTTTTAAGGTGCGAATTCGCGAATCCCCTCCCTGCGAACTAGTGTCGTCATATTCGCAAATTCGCACTTTGCGCACCTCGGCTCTTCGACCGCAGCGTCGCGTGCCGTCAAAATAATTCGTTACATTTCATCCCCCTTCAATGGGTGATACGCGCACATTGAATATTCTCCCAGGATGACATTGCACGGCACGCAGCTACGCGAAAGTGCTAAAAAAGCGTGTTAGCTCTCTACCGCATCTACCCGCAACATGCAAGGTCACTCCCGAACCGCTAGCACGCGTTACATATAACTTAATATTTATTATTAGTATTATTATATATATATATATTTTCAAAAGAACATAAATTTTACGCATTACACCTTTTGCGACGTCAATATCCTCGATTTATTTACATACAGGCAAGTAAACATCAAAACCTAACATTACAAATCCGAGCTAGTATAATACTTTCGCATATTAAAACGATTATACGTGCCTTTAATTTTATTCGCATCCGACACATCCGCCAGCACAAAGGCATTGTTCCCAAGAATACGAATAATTCGAAATGGACCTTCGTATAAATGAAAAAACTTATGGATTTTTCTTTACGATGCATCCGAGAGGTGCGGGACTCGAAGCAACACCAAGTCTTCTACTTTCAATCCCACCTTGCTAACCTTCCCCTGTTTCTTACCTCGTTGTATAAATGCGTCCTGCAAAGATTTGTTTACCCATTCTAGCTGGAACTTGCGATCGACCAGTCTTTTGCTTAGGAGAGGAAATAATTCATAAATTTTTTCGTGAACCGATTTCCCGTAATGTACTTCGTAAGGAATGCTATTAGTACTTTGATGAATCGAAAAATTTAGGCAGTCTTGAACAAAAGTGATATGCATGGCCCATGCCGTATGCTTTACCGTACAATACGTGCGAAATAGCCGACCTAACTCCCGCATCGTTCGCTCGACTGGGTTTGACTGGGGGTGACGAACGGAAGAAAATAGTACTGTAATTCCTTGCGACTCTAAAACAGATCGCCATGCGTGCGCCGTAAACTGCGTCCCATTGTCTGAAAGAATTCTTTTTGGTTTTCCTACATTTACAAAATAGTGCTCACGTAACTTACTGAGACACGTGTCCGTGTTGGCTCGTTTTATTGGATACAGGGTCACCAATTTAGAGAATACGTCCTGCAAAACAAATATACATTGCACACCACCGCGCGAAGGGGGTAGCGGACCGAAAAAATCTACCGATACCAGCTCGTTTGGTTCCGTGGTTTGCAAAAATTCGTACATACCCTCCATTTTATAGTTCAGATACTTCGTCCTTTGACAAACATCACAACTACGGGTAAACTGCTTTATATCTCTCCGCATATACCTCCAATAAAAAAATCTTTGTACATATTTTAATACTTTAAATCCTCCCGCATGACCAAATTGCTCGTGCACAGACAAAAGCAAAGATTGCACCAAACTCCTAGGTATTAGTAACTTCCACGAACCCTCTCCATTCGGCCGAATATAGAGGACTCCGGATTCCTCCTTCCAACGCAAATGGGACGGCCGTGCCTGCATTTTTGCTATTGTCTCATCCTCTCGCTGTAGTTCCGGCAATTTCCTCAAATCGTGCAAAAGTTCTCTGCGCATTTGCAATTGAGCAAGCACTCTTATGACAGAATGATCGTCAGAATCTTCCTCAAATTCGCGAATCATTTCGCGTAGAAAATATTGATGCTGGTGTGCACCTACACGCGCACAATCTTTAAAATTCCGACTGAAATAATCCGCGACTACGTTTTCCGACCCTTTACAATGTGTAATCTTATAGTCATATTCTTGTGCGAACATGAGCCATCGTAATAAACGGGCATTATAATAAGGCGTGTTCAATAAAAACGTTAATGCGCGGTGATCCGTAACTATTTCAAACTTTCTACCTATTAAAAAATGTCTAAATTTGAGCAACGAGTACACAAACGCGAGTAATTCTTTCTCCGTTACAGTGTAATGTAGCTCGCATTTTGAAAGAACGCGACTAGCAATGGACACAATGCAAGGTTCGCCCGCGTCATTATTCTGATAAAGGATTCCAAGGATACCAACGTCGCTCGCGTCAGTCTGAAGCTTAAACGAACGATCCAGTCGAAAATGTTCCGGTTTCCGCTTCATATTTTCGAAGGCACAAGCATGTTGATCAGTCCAATGCCATTTACTATTCGTTTTTAATAAGTCGCGAAACGGAGATACAAAATTTCCATGATTTACTACGAAACGCCGCGAAAATCCGCACACCCCCAAAAACCCCTGCAATTGCTTGCGATCCCTTGGATACGGAAATTCCTGGATGGCGCGCAGTTTTTCCGGATCAACTCGCACACCCGTCTTATCAATAATAACCCCTAGGAATTTTACTGACTCGCAAAAGAATTTTGATTTTGATAAACTAAGCGTAAAACCCAATTCAATTAGTTTTGTAAATAATTCCCTAAGTAATTCCACATGCTCTTTGAATGATTTTGAACCCAAATAAAAATCGTCAATAAAAATTTTTAATTTTCGCAATAAAGCATTGCCCAGACCGATGCCTACTGCGCGTATAAAACCCGCTCCGGCGGTTTTTACGCCAAACGGAATGCGCGTAAACTGGTAAGAAACACCTTTATGTATAAACGCCGTATATTTTTTTGAATCAGGCGCGAGTGACACCTGCCAATACCCATTGACAAAATCCGTCGTCGACATAAACTGCACGCCTTCTTCCGATTGCACGAGATCGTCCATACGTTCGGGCGATTCATTATCGGATTCGATTCCTGCGTTTAAAAATCGAGCATCAAGACATAATCTCACACTCCCATCCTTTTTTCCTACAATGCGCAAGGGGTTGCAATACGGGCTTTCTGCGCGCTCAATTATTCCCAACTCTAGCATCCGATGGATTTCCTTATCAACGGCATCCCTTTGACTAATTGGTACTGGGTATGATTTTCTTACGAAAATTTTGTCATGAATCGGCTTGATCCGGTTCTCATACACCGACGTGCACCCTGGTTTATCTGAAAAAACCTCTCGATGTTTATTTAAAAGGTCTTTTACCACCTTCTTTTGTTTATCATTAATCGTCGTGATTTTATTGACATATTGATCGACTTTATCATAAAAATCATGCCCAGTACTAGTTTTCGACTCTCGCATTTCCCTTATAAATTTCTTGTCATTTTCAATTAAGTTTGCATCCCCCAAACAATCTACCTCGCATATTTCGCGCTGAACCCAACCAAGTCTACATTCCACTTCCCCTTTTGTTTTCTGCCCTTCCTCCCCCACTTCATTAATCGCGTCGTTACTCCGTTCTCTCTCATTATTCTTTATTCAGTCTAAACATCGATACCATAACCTTTTCCCACACTGAATCATTTTGCAAAAACGAATATTTTGCATACCTCGCGTGGCTATAAAAGCGACCTTATCGGAAGGCAAATATTCGCCGTTAAATTTGATTTTTGCAGATTCCCAATCGATAATCATTTTAAAATGAGCGAGCCAGTCTGCACCAACGATCATTTCGGTAGAGAGCGTCGGGACTATTAAGAATGGAAATTCAACGCATTGGTTCCCGATTTTTAACGCTAATTGCACTTGTCGTTTAACCGTCATGGGTTTGCTCCCTAGCGCGCCGCATATTGATACGTTGCTTACTGGTAATTCGGGCACTGTAATCGACCGACGCAAATTATTGTAAAATATCTCCGACAAGCACGTTACTTCACTTCCCGTATCTACTAGCATGGATATTTCTTGTTTTGCAATTTCTACCGAAATTCGTGGACTTATTACGCGCGTCGATGCTCGGGCCTCCATCTCCGCGTCCGGCTGGATATCCCAACAAAGGGTTTCGATAAAGTCATCTTCGTCATGGGTTTGCATTGATCGCACGTTTGCACGCGTATTACCGGCGTCGTCTCGCGGCTCTTCACTAGTATGTGCCGCTTCTGGTCTACGTTCGTAGTCTCGTATCCGTTAATATTATTTCGCTGCGGTAGCCAATCGTCCCGCTCGCGCCAGTTTCCCGTTCGACGGTCGTCTCTTCTTACTTCGTTTTGCGCGACCCGTTGCTCCGAATACCGCTCGCGATTTCTTTCAAAATTTTGTGCGTTCCCCCCATTATAATGCATAGCGTGCGCATTTCTTTCCACGCATCCCCCAGTCCACATTTCCAATCGAGCCAACGTCTGCAAAATTTTCTCACGGTCATCGTAGTCTATAGTGGCTAAAATATCACGCGCTCGCTGTGGCAACTGGCCGATTATAATATAATTAATTTCGCGTTTTTCCATTCGCGGTACAGCAATTTGAGCTAATTTGATTTGTTCGCTGTAAAATCCATGCATTGACCGGTCGCTTGCACGAAAACGCTTACTCTCCCATTCCGTTTTCGCTTTCATTTTTGCTTCGAGCGAAAAAAATTTATTTAAAAAACTTTCTCTAAACTCTCTAAAATTTGGGAATGGAGTAGCCACGGTGTCGAACCAAGTTCTCGCTACTCCCTGCAGTGCGTCTTCCACTATTAATAATTTTTGAGCTTCTATCGTAATATTTTTTCGAATGCAATACTTTTCAAATTCGCGTACAAATTCAATTGGACTATCGCGATCGGGATGGAAGGTGGGCAAGGTCAAATTGATCTGCAAAGCCTAAAGCTGTTGCAAAATCCCCGTAATCAAAACATTGTTAATCTCTTGCCCGTCTTTCGCGCCCACCGGTCGCGACTGCGTATTCACATTTCTAATACTTCGGTCATCGCTGTCAATGCCCCCGCAACAATTTAATAGATGCAAAATGGAGATCAAAATTTTACTACGATCGAAATACAAATCATAAAGATTTTAAGGTAGGCGATTCAGTATGGTTACTACGAGGCGGAAACCCTTATAAATTAGCCAATCAATATGAAGGTCCTTATATTATTAAGGAAATTATAAAAGATAAAGTAAATATTAAAATTACACGAAATAATAAAGATAAAATTGTACATGCTAATCGATTGCAAATTTCATATATTAAATAAAAATTTATAAAATAAAAAGGAAAGATAAAACAAAAAAAAAATCACTTACATACTTTCAGTTTTCATAAAAATGTTGTATCTGATACAACTAATCTGCGTCGGGACTGCCTTGGAATTTATTCGCTATGAAAACGACCTCACTTTAGATCCTGAAGTAAGCATTAACACTAGAAGAAAAGGGATAAAACGGCAAAAGAGACACTTGCAAGCATTAGCACGATAATGGGGAATTCCATACATTATGTATCTAGTACAAATTTGGCAAGCACATGGGAGATTACGACTTTTCCCTGGACCAATAATAGCCCATTTATCACAAGAAGAGAATGAAGAATTATTAAAAATTGCAAATCACGCTTCAAGAGATTTCAGCTATATGTTCGAATCATTAGGGGATGCTGTTTATACGGGAACACGAATACGACAGTACAGATGTAAAAAGAATATACATTTTCCAGTGGAAATTAAATGGGTTGTGAAATGTAACGACGAATTAGAGTATTATTACTCGTTTGACTATTTCCCTACTCCTTGCTCATACACGTATGGCCAATTTTTTGAGTTAAGTATGGGAGGAGAAGCAGGATTTGGGCATTTACGACATCACGGAGTTTGCACCGCAGAAGGATGTAATGAAAAATTAAGGGTATGGCGAAATTGCGACAGTTGCAGAAGAGTAGCTGCCATTTATGTTGACGGATTAACATACGCTACTTGTTTAGAATGTGAAAATCCTGAACACATATTACAATTAAGTAATCAACGATACTGTGATTGGCATACTCGTTAGTAGTGATAATTATGATAATAAACCAAATAGAAAAAAAAAATTAACAAACCAATACATCGAGCAAAATTATTATTTATTTTACAGGATGGCTGTTCTAACACTATTTCTTTTGACAATTTCGCTACTGTCCAAGTCAGCCAGAGGAATGAAAAACGACCCGGACCCTTTATTCATCAGACCTAACCATCAGCCTGGAATGACCTTCGAACATGTCTATAATATGCGGTTTATCTCAGGACGCTGGGAGATAACATGTTACATGGATACTGCTTGGGAAAAATATCAGATAGGAAGTATCGCCAAAGAGTTACAACACTTAAAGAGAGTCTCTATAAACGGACAACCCTCAATGATTGATCGTTTTGTAAAAACAGAAGAAAAACTTCAGGATCTATATGATACCTTTCATCACGTAGATAAAGAAGTAAGATTCTTAAATAGTACCAACACTAGTAAAAACATGCAAATACACTCAACATCTCGACTGATCAAGAACAAAGAAGAAAGAGTATGGATAAAACCCGCTGAAAGACAAATGTCCTTTGAAAGTTCTGTTAGTGAACAATCAGAACAGGATGAAAAGAAATGGATGAGACTACTAAATAGGATAATCGACGAACAACTAACATTAGATAAAGAGACAAGTTCCGCTATAGAATCACTGGGAAAAACTATAGAAGAAACAAACCAATTTTTAGAACAATACATTGTAAAAGGAAGAAGTATGTATCAAATCATAGAAGCTTTAAAAAACAATAGAGGTTACGAGATACTATTAAGCAAGGAGGATTAAATAATGATGCGAAAAATGATAGAAAAAACAAGCGATGATAAGGTTGCCTTTGATAGAGAATTACTAAATATGGAAAACATAATAGAAATATCAAAAATTGAATTCGGAGTGGAACACCGGAAATTAGCAATCAGAATCATCTTACCCGTAGTACGATCACAACATACTCTCATTTATAAAATGGAATTCCTGTTGTCACTTCAATCATTCGGATAAATTATATATCAAACCAGTTACTCAATATTTATTATTAAATAACAAAGGATATCATTACATGCAACAAATAGAACTTAACCAATGTAAAATCATTGAATACACGGTAATTTGTGAACAAGAATGGTTCATGTATAGAAACGATTCAACTTGCGAATACAATTTGTTGGTCTATCCAGAGAAGGAAAACTTTGAACTTTGCAAGATAATGTACAAACGAGATAATTCTAGTATACTTCTAAAGAACTTATGGAATAACAAATGGATATTTTCAAGTGCAGAAAAAATTAATCTCACATTAAATAATCACCAGGACATAATACTAGAAGGCACCGGAACTTTTGCACTGGCAAAAAATTCATTTATCATTTATGAGAACAATCAAATTATAGCAAAAGATTATCCAAATTATGAACAATTCACGACGACTATACCTAAGAAAGATTTACAAATAGACACATTAACGAGGTCATTGGCAGAGAATAAACAGTCCATAATAGAGATATTAAACAAGGGACAAACAGAGAAAGACTTCTGGGAAATTGAACAAATTGTAAAATTATACAAAGGGAAGGAAAATTTAATAACAGGAAAGAAGTTTTAGCAGCTGTGACAGTCGTAGCGTTATTAATCACTGGGTTTGTGTTAGGATTCTTGTATTACGTAAAAATTATAGTACAAAATACACCGGATGTAATCGAATTAACCGTACAAACAGAATCCGAAATTACAACGGATCAACCGAAAACACGCGGTATTTTGTGTCTTGTATAAGAATAATCCCTGTATTTCATGAATAATCAATAAAAACTGTATAAACCAAGATAGAAGGATGTACAGTAGGAAAATTTTCTTATTTTAATAATTACAGATGACGATCCGCACAATAACTCTGCTCTTGGGCATTATATCCAACCTTCTTGGAATACATGGATTAATAGGATTTGATTGTGGGGATCACATTACTAATATTACAACAATATCGTTAGTGTATATAGGAGAATGCAATATAAGGGAAGCACCTGTCAACACCACACGTATATTTGGTCAATTATTACAATTAAATGATTTTGGTTCTCTACCGATATACAGATGTTCAATAATGATAAATCTGATAATTACATACTGCGGTATGCATTCTCATGTCTCAAGAATGCCAAGAGGAGAAATAAGTTATTATAAAGAAGTTAGTCAGGAAGAATGTTTAAAAATGCAGCACGCCGGTCTTACATCAATAGCAGGAACTACAATTATGCAATTACGATCCAATAGTACAATTACAAGATCAATATTCTTTGGGGGAGGTATTTCAGAAACAGGGAAATGTGACGGAGGATCTTATTCCGACGCTTATGGAGAATACCAGGGTGTATATGTAGCCGGATGGGTAAAAATCTCTTTACAAGATTACTACGCAAAAGTTAATCTAGACACCAACGTAATACAGTTAGACAGTGGGGCTACATGCAAATTCTCAGAAGGAAGGTGCTCGGATCATGATGCTGCAGACGTATTTTGGTCTACAACTCCTGACGAGACATGTGGCCAGAGGAAATATTCTTTATTATATGAAGGACCAATGGAAAAAATTCAAGAAATAGGAGTTAAGAAAGTTTTATACTCATTGGAATCTAACGAGGTAACCTTCGCTTTATGGAAAACAGGACAATTAAAAGTATGTGGTTCACCACTATCGCGCACAGAACATCCAAAATTATTTATCGTGGAAGATGCCCGAGAAAACGGATTTGTAGAAAAGGTACCCCCATCAGCTGCGAATTTAAATATGTTTGCATTTGTAAATTCAAAATTTTTATACGTAGAAAAATATGTCAGAAAACAAATTACACAAATGTATTATGATGTTTTATGCCACAAGTGTGAACTTGAAAGAAAATTGATGGACCAAGCTTTAGCTTTAGCTACGATTGCTCCCGAAGAGGTCGCTTATAAAATCATGGGAGAACCCGGTTACATTGCAGTTACAGCAGGAGAAGTTATACATTTATTGAAATGCATTCGAATAGAAGTATCAAGACGGGAAACGAACGGAGAATGTTATAAACAATTACCTATTACAAGAGAAGGTGAAAAATACTTTTTATCACCACGAACACATATACTAATTCGAAGACTCCCAAGAATGTATAAAATTGGTGAATCTTGGTATAAATTATTACCTGACCCCATAGAAGTAAAGGTTCCCGAAGTATTAAAACCATAAACTCGACCTACTTGGAAATATGTAAGCCCCGATACATTGGCTATAAGCGGAATTTATTCACAAAATGATCTAAATCGATTACGTGATCGAATTTTATTCCCTGTCGAAAGAAACGCAGTTATTAATAAGATCACCTTAGGAATGACAGGACATACTGTAAATAAGGAAGGTATGACCATCGGAAATCTATTCAACCAAGAAACGTTAGCAAAAATTGCGGAATCCGCTTGGAAAAAAATGTGGATAAAATTTTTAACATTCGGGACCGCCAGTGCAAGGGTAATAGGCATAATAATAACTTGTCGATTTATTAAATTAATAATTGACACAATAATTCACGGTTACGCATCATACAGCCTATACGGATTCTCGTTGCATCTAATAGGAGCAATATGGAATTCAGTCACACAATTATTATGACACCTAGGACAAAGAGAACAAAATAGAATTCGAAAACAAATACAACAAGCCGAGAGTTTGCAAGAAAATGAGGTAGTAGGAGAAAACATAGAAATTAAAGAAGTAAAAGATGAATCATCGAAAATATACCCCAACATAAACGTTAATACAAATTCTTTATAATTACAGCAAAGAAACACATACACCTATTATAGGGTACACTATCAACAAGAGGAGACAAGAGTGAACACACCTTTCAACGAAAACCACTCTAACATATACGAAGAAATTTCTACACATAGATGTTATCGGCAAAGAACAGAGATATTACACTTTTATGATATTAACAACCTTGAAGTAATAGTATGTAATAGCTGTATGAGACATTATCAGTTCCAAAATTCACCTAACTTCTCACGACACGAAGGAGTACATCACGTTGGCCTGCAACATTTGTAAAAACGAGATACAAGAAATACGTCCTATAATCGAATGCAACAGTTGCATGCAATTTTTGCTTGAAGTCTATAAGAGTTGTAACGGGGTTGGCTTTTGACCTATTATCTCGCGGAGGCGACCTTCCTCCGCAAGATGGGTGCAATGGGGCACGTGCGAGTGCCCCTCGAGGTACTTACCTCGGGGTGCGCGCGAGCACCCAACGGCGAATACACGTCGCAGCGGCCCGTATACAACGCGAGAGTACGCCTGTACTCTCACTTCTTGTACTCGCGTGCTGTTGCGCGAACGTGCTCCTCGCGTTCGCGTGTCTGTCGTCCTCCTTGACGACAGCTGATGCCGGTCGCTCAGCTCTACGATAGAGTGGCGGTATCCGGGAGATTTAAGGACGAGGAGGGTTTGTCGAGTAGCCCCGCCGACTACTCGAAAGAATAACGCGGTCAAGTATAATTGCAAGTCGGAGGCCTTTATTGCCTCCGTAAAAGAAATTACAATAGAAGCGTTCCGAAAGGTTAGTAGCTGTCGGGCGTGCGAGCCGACAGCTCCGAACACGCCCGAGTATTGCCGAGCGAAGCCGCGCGCGAACGCAAGCGCGCGCGCTCCTACGAATTCTCGGCCGCGCCGAGAATCCACCGGCCAATCGCGCGATTCGCGATCGATGGTGTTTACGCGGAGCACGACCTTGCTCCACGTAAACAAACGTCGCGCTCGAGAGCAAGCCGCTTGCCTGCTCTACGTGTACACGCACGTACACGCACACACGAAGGAACGGGCCGCTTACCCGTTCCGCGCGATGTATTACGAACCCGACCTCGAGCTCGTGCTCGAGGTGCCGACGTCGTACCGCGCGACGGCTCGTATACGAGAGCCGCGACTCCCACCGCACGAGCGTCCGCGACCGCGAACTATGGAGAGAGAAAGAAAGGCGATAAACCGGGGATACGTTCCCCGCGTCCGCTGAACGATGTTCGACACCAGGGAGTTGAGGCGCTCCTCGACTCCTCGCCGGTACACGCCCGCACTCGCTAATAATGACGGGCGGTACTTACAACAGATGCAGCCTTGGCTCGTCCTTGGCTGCTTCCTCGTTTACCTTGCTCGTTCGCTCGCTTCCTCGCCTCGATTGTCCGCTCACCGGGGTATCCCACACGCGCGCACGTCCGTCGTCGCTGACGGCTCGAGAGAATCTCCTGAGCTTCCAAAATGGCCGCCGCTCCCGCGCGCCACGTTCCTGCCTGCCACTCTCGCCGCGAAGGCTCGCGACGGCGCGCAGGTACCCGATAGTACCTCGCGTCACAGAGTAAATAACTCGTAAAAATGAAACACATGATGAGCATCGTAGTACATAAAGACCTAGAAACCAAGAAGGAGGGATGCAAAGAATGTATTTTAAAAAAAGTAAACGGAAATTATGCATACCATATTAGTACACATTTTTTATCGGACAATTATCAAGAATACAGAAGAGAATGTGAACATTGCTCAGCAATAATGACTCGTCGAATACCAAGACGTCAAGAAGAAGGATATCGAGGAATGTTAACAAAAGGAAATCGAGCAGGCATAAAACTAAAATCAATTAGGACCATAGAAATAATAGAGAAAAGAAGACAAATTAGTACAAGACAACAGGGAAGAATATCACAAATGACAAGGATGTACGTAAGAAAGGTTATTAAAATGACACAAGATGAAGAAGAAGAACAAATAAAGAATATTAAGAAAGAATTAAAGGAAATAATAAAGAAAGATACTGAGGAAACGGAAAACAATGATGAACCCATTTATGAAAGTAAATATAATATAGAGAATGTAGAAAGATTAGTGCAAGATGCCATTGAATCAATCATTGAAAATAAAAAAGATCCGCAGGAAATATTAGAAAATCAGAAAATGATGCAGGAGAATGATAATTGGGAAACGCAAGAAGATGAATGGGCTTGGTTGGAGGAGATAAAAAATATATATAATAAATAATAGTAATAACAAAATATGTAATAATAATAATGGATATTAAGGAAAGGATAATTAAGGCATATTAATAAAAATTAAATAAGGTTAATTTCTTTTATTATTAATAATTAATATATATATATAAAAAAATCATTATTATAAAAAAGTAATAATAAAGACAATAAAACTCCTAAGGCAGGGAATACCTGTAACAAAAAAAAACAATAAAGTTAAGCGAAATAACAATAATAAAAAGATAGAAATAAAAAAATATATATTACCAAGATGAGGAATTAGTCGTAGGAGGCAAAGGGATGGGTAACTCATTCCACATAAGCGTAGCTCCAGATGGTACCGTAATAAGGGGTAACCGGTTCGGCTCATCAAGAATGACGGACGGTGTTGGACTATAACAACTAACAAAAAATTTAAATTAGGGGAAGCGGGAGGTGGACTAAAGGAAACAAACAACAAAAAAAAAGAGTTAATAAAATAAATTAACAAATAACGGCAACGATTAGACTTACCCATAATTGAGAAACTCCTCTGGAGAAGCAGGCTGCCCCATACGAATAGGTAAAGATGAAAGAGAGGACGTGGACGATGTAGAGGTTGTTGATGCAGCAGGAACCGGCGGATTCGGGAAATCCAAGACATCAAGGACCTGTGCAGTGGTCATACGACCGGCTGCGTATCCCTCACGAAGTCGATCAAGGAGACACAATAGTTCACAGCCCGAACAACGCATGACGAAAGTCAAGAAGAAACTGAATGAAATAAAGACGAAAATCCGCCCTTATAAGGATCCGGGAGAAGGATAACAGGTAGAGTGGGGAAAGAAAAACACATATAGAAACTCCCATGGCGTGGGAGGGGGTTGGAAAATTAACATTTTCCACCAAAGACATCAATATTAATTATCAATAAGAACATGTAATAACTCTTATAATAAATTTTCTTTTTTACATATAATCTTTATTGAAGGTATTACTCATTTTCAAAAATAATAATAATAAGAATCAGGAAGTTGGTGAAAAACTTTGCCGATTATGCTAATATTGGTATTAAAATTTTTTTTAAGGGATAATTTTTGAGTGGAAAATAGTCACTATGTATAATTATTATAAGTATCATATGATTGTACTCGATTCAATACATTATTATGTTTAATACAGGGTGTTCGAAATGTTCCGGACCCCCCACTTATAACATAAAGTAAGCATTTTGGAAAAAAATGTTAAATACAAAAGTTGTTAAGTTTTGAAGGTTGAACTAAATGATGACCTTGGATTTGTTTTTGGTTATCATTTTCAAGGTCATTTAAAGGTCATCTTCAGTTTTTTAAATAGGGACCCCTATTTTTTATTTCAGATTCTGAAAGAGCACAAAATTTTACATCTGGATATGTACCCACGTTATGGCTCAAAATGACCTACAGAGGTCATTTAGTGGTTAAATGATTATTTAGTAGCAGAAAGCCAAGAAATCCCGATTATTAAGAACTTTGGGTGTATTTGACGAAAAGAAAAAAAAATTTCGTACTTTAATACTAAAGTACATAATTTGATTTTCTAGGACGAACTTTATGGTCACTTTAAAATTGGCCTTCATTTTTAAGGTCATTTGAAAGTTATCTTCAGCTTATTAAAAAGGGACTCATTTTGTATTCCGGATTCTGGAGGAGCATTAAATTTTAGGTCTGGAGATATGTACAATATCCACGTCATGGCTCGAAATGATCTACATAGGACACTTGGGGGTTATTAATTTCAAAAGCAAAATAATCTAACCGTTTTACATGAACAGTTTTTATTGCAATAATTTTTTGCAAGGGTTACGAGTTTCTACGCATGATTCATAGCATTTTCAGGATCGTTACTTGTACCTTAGAAGATTTTGCTCACTATTCTTTTTAGGAATCAGTTCATTTATAATTGTTAATAAACAATTGTTTACTCCTATTTACTTTTCTGTTTTCAAGAGTTAAGTGAAGTTCTCTTACTTCGAAATTCAGATAATTGTATTAATTTTCAATAATTGTACTTTTAATCGTAGTGAAAAATGGCACATCTTACTGAACGAGAAAGAATATCTTTGTTGATGATGCGAGGGTGGGGTGATCAAGAGAGGTTACAAACAGGTACAGCGTTTATTCAATGAAACATTCAGAGTTGAAGAAAACAACCCTATTTCAAAAAGTACCGTAATTCGTACAATTAGACGTTTTGAAGAGACAGGTGGTATTAAAGATCGTTCTAAATAAGGTAGATCCAAATCATCGTCTAATGATGAAAAGAGCTTAGACGTATTACAATCATTTATTGAGGACCCCCATTGCAGCATCAGACGTTGTGCACAACAGCATGAAATGGGAGCTGCATCTGTGCACAAAATTTTGAAACTCAACAAATGGCATCCTTTCAAATTAAAGTTGGTACAGGAATTATCTGAAGATGATTTTGATAGAAGGGTAGAGTTTTGTGATGTAATGATGCAAATGATATCTGATGATCCTTTGCTCCTCAATAACATTGTTTTCTCTGATGAAGCCACGTTTGAGTTAAGAGGAACAGTGAACAGACATAATTGTAGATACTGGAGTAACATCAATCCACATTGGATGAGAGCGGACCACACGCAACATCCTGAAAAAGTAAATGTTTGGGCTGGCATATTTAATGGAAGAGCACTTGGCCCTTTCTTTATTGAAGGTAATTTAAATGCTGCAATGTATGAAAACATGCTTTGAGACCAAATTATACCTGCTATACGGAATTTAACGGGTGGAAATCTGGACGAAATTTACTTCCAACAGGATGGTGCTCCTGCACACTACGGTATTCATGTTCGCCGATATTTAGATGCAACATTTCATGATAGATGGATTGGGCGGAGAGGTACAATTGAATGGCCCCCTCGGTCCCCAGACCTAACGCCTCTTGATTACTTTCTTTGGGGATACTTGAAGGATAAAGTTTATGTTAAAAAAGAACGTGACTTGGATGAATTACGCCAAAGAATCACTGATGAAATAGACTTGATACCTCAGCAAATCTTGCGAAATGTTGTTGCAGCCATTTACAATCGGTTAGCACATTGCCAAACTGTTAATGGGCAACAATTTGAACAGTTGTTGTAAAAAGTTCCTGTCAACGACATTTTAAAAAAATTCAGTTTGGGCGAATAGTCCACTGTCTTGATTTAGTTAGCTGGGCCGCCGATAGTCCTGCCTTAGCTGACTGGGCCGCTAGTGTTCTTGCCTTAGTAGGCTGGGCCGCCGATGGTCTTGCCTTAGTTGGCTGGATCACCCATGATGTTACCTTAATTAGTTGTACCTCCCGTGCCTGAGCAATAAGGCTCATTTTGATTAGACATTTTTTTATTTATCATTTTCTCCCCCGAGGTATGTAGTTGTTGCGCCTAAGGCTTATTTTGATTAGACATTTTTTTATTTATCATTTTCCCCCCCGAGGTATGTAGTTGTTGGGCCTAAGGCTTATTTTGATTAGACATTTTTTTATTTATCATTTTCTCGCCCGAGTTATGTGGTTGTCTGGCCTAAGGCTTATTTTACGCCAGTGTCAATTACACCTTCTACAATCCTAATGCAGAATTTAGCGCTGGTGCAAAATGGATAATTACAACTAGGAGGCTTAATTTGAAAAACTAAAGTTAACCTTCAAATGACCTTGAAAATCAAGGGCAATGTCAATTTAACGCCACCATAAAGTTTGTCTTGCAAAATCAAATTACTTTAGTATTGGTCAGATACGCTCAAAGTTCTTAATAATCGGGATTTCTTGGCTTTCTGCTACTAAATAATCATTTAACCACTAAATGACCTCTGTAGGTCATTTTGAGCCATAACGTGGGTACATATCCAGATGTAAAATTTTGTGCTCTTTCAGAATCTGAAATAAAAAATAGGGGTCCCTATTTAAAAAACTGAAGATGACCTTTAAATGACCTTGAAAATGATAACCAAAAACAAATCCAAGGTCATCATTTAGTTCAACCTTCAAAACTTAACAACTTTTGTATTTAACATTTTTTTCCAAAATGCTTACTTTATGTTATAAGTGGGGGGTCCGGAACATTTCGAACACCCTGTATATTACGAACGTGTTAACTAATACCTTTTAAATATTTCTCATCATTTATATTACATTTTATAATAATTATTATGCAAACCTTATGAAATTTATATGTATGCGAATTATTGTTACAGGAAGTTTATAAACTAAAGTTACTTTGTATCAGAGACATTATAATTGTAACCAATGTATTAAGCTAACAGTAAGATATTAAGAAAAGATAGTACGGATAAATAACTATGTACGAACGACGCTCTTTCTCAAAGGTCATAAAAGTACAAGCGAAAACTGCTCACAGAGTAATAGAACTAAATTGAAAAGTCAGATTGACAGCCACTCCAAGACGGGCCGACACCATGGGCACAGCCAAGAACGAAGAGCAGACCTCTAGACCTTTAAACCCATGGAGACATTATCTGCGGGCTTGAGATATAAAACAAGAGAATGCGCAAATGGTAGTAAAATTCGATTTACAGGAAGCATCTTAATAATGGCCAATTATACGTGAACGCGACGCCCGATACTTTCTTATGGGACAACTCAGGAAAATTCGGCGATTTGGAGGGGATTGAAAATGGGTTTAAAAACCCTTGCCAGAGAACCATCGCAAGTTCAGTCGTCTCTCCTCCTTGGGAGTATCGGGTCTAGCCGACATCAGAACACTTGATAGTATCGAATACAGTCGATATAACATCAGAACACTACCAAGTTGACTTGTCAGCAAATATTACAAGTCGAAATATTATTCACGCTAGTGGAAGTTTGACCGAGCAAAGGTCAAGTGCAAGTAGCCGACATAGACCCAAGCCAAGTACGGGACAAAGAATAGCAGCAGGGACTCTAACACCAGGCCCAACGGCTGAACCACCGACGCAACGCAAGGAGGGCTGCTGTTCAACGTCCGAGCACAAGAGAGCACGGGGAAACGGAAGAGAGAACGAGAAAGAGAGAGAGAGAGAGAAAGAGAGAGGGAGATATCCGAAAACACCAAGCGACACTTGGGAAGCCGCTACCTGCCGCTGCCCTTCGACCCCCCGCTAACACTGCATCTATACCCGTGAGGTACCTTTGTTATATTACTGTAGCCATGCAATCTTTGGAAAAGTATAAAAGCGTTAATTTTAAATTTGTATCGTATTTGTAAATCCACTCGAAAGTTTATTTATTGTAAGAATAAAAATTAATTTATCTTCAAATGAATAGTTTTCTCATTCCCGAAAAATAAATTTAACCTATTTTCCTTTGACCTGGACGTAACAAGAGCTTATCAATTTTTCAATTTTTTACAGTTTTAAACTAATCCAATTATATGATAAAAATCTCCAATTCATGCAACTCTTGATAAGGAAACTATATTGAATATTACTATTCAGTCTGCACGATACACTACTGCCGTAATTTTAAATGTAGCCTTATTCAAGATAAAATAAGTTTATATACAAGCTGTATCTCAGTGAAAAATGGTCGTACAGGACTCAAGAAAAAAGATTATAAAGCTTAAAAACTTTAGTTTTCAAATTTTTAACTTAAAAAATTTTCAGAGCACTGGCAGTTCTGTAATCCTTTCCTTGCACAAAAAAACTTTTTCGAGCAAAACCAAAGCATAGGTCGCATAGTCATGTCTATTCAGCTTTAATTTTCTTTTTTACTAGGCCGGATACGACCATTTGTCTTCGAGATATCGAATTTTGCTTGCAAAAATATCCTTTTCTATTCAAATGCCGATATCTTTGGAACTACTCGTCGCCCAGCGATCGGACAGAGGGTTTCATTTTCTGCAGAAAATTTACTATAAAAATCTGTCATGGATAATTTAAAAAAAAAACTTTTCCACCTGTAACGTTAACGTAAAAAAAGAGCAAAAATATGCTATTTTCCCGCTTTTTGGTTAATCGACTGCATCTTTGTCAATATTGGGCGGAAAGCTTAGGTCGTAGAAACGTTCTTTTAACGATTAATTAACAACAAAAAAGTCCAACAAATTTTTTTAAAAATTTCCAAAATTTAAAAAGTAATTTTTTTAATTTTAAACAAAATTGAAAAAAATGAAGAATAATTTTTTATTTGTTATTAAGAAAATTAAAGTTTCTGAAAAAAATGTTGATTGATGACCGAATCACGCCGGTATTAGCGTTATCCAAAGCATACCACGTGGAAGTTGCACGGTCGGATTTATGCATCTTTTGTGCTTACGTACGTGTGTTAATAATGCTCCAAAAATTTCTTTTTTAAATAAATTTTTTTTTTTAATTTTGGAAACTTTAAGTTTGGATTTTTTTGTTATTAATTAATCGTTTTAAAAAATATAAAATTGAGTAACAATTAAAAAATAAAAGAAATTATTGATTTGTAACAAAGGTATTGCTCGGCAAGCGCGAACAATAGCTTTGTTACGAATATAAGTCGGCACGCAACTCACGTATATTTAAGATATACTTGCGTTAGCGCGACCGTGACGGCCAGAGAGCAAGTGCGCGTCTCCATTCCGCGACGCTTTCCCACCGCGGGACAACGTTCCCACCGCGATAGTCTCTTCCACCGGGCGCGCCTCGGAGCGAGCGGGAGATGACTGTCGAAATGAGTCCACTCGGCGCACTGAGCCGAGCTCCAACCTAAAGGAGAGGCTATCACGCGTAATGAGCGTGATAGTTGGACTCTCCGCGAACCGATAGAGTTAAGCGTTGCTTTTAATTTATTCGTTACTACGTACTAAATTTAAAGGTCTCTTGTGAGAAACTTTTGAGTGAGAAGACGTAAATTTACCGAATTATTTGTAAAAAAATAAAGACAGCTGATACATGAAGACGCCATGGTCTGCAGCAGCTAACCTCTTTCTGCAGGCGTCCGACGCTTACATTGTGATTAATGTTTACACTACCGCTCAACAGTTTAAGCACACCGCAATAAAAAAAAGAAAATTTTAAAAGTTTTATATCTCGGGAAATATAAATCACATCAAGCTCTAATTTAGCTCATTTAAAAGATTTTGCGGAGTACTTCAAAAAGTGTCTTATGAGTTTTTTTGTTTAATCAATTGGTTTAGCGTGAGCATTAGTTTAAAGTTGTGTTAATTTAACAATTTTTTAGGGTTACTTTGATCCCCTCCCAATTCGTTAATAATTAATATTTCTTAAAAAACCTCAAACGATTTGACAGTAGAACGCAAGACCTTCAAAATCCGTTTTTACACGTAATTGTAAGTTAATTTTTAAATGAGATATGAGTATTTTTGTAAAAAAATGCATTTTTAGAAAACATTATTTATTTCGAATAATATGCATTTTATATAAAAATGTTACTAAGAAAAATTGTTTCTTTTTTTATGAATAATCAATAGAAAAATTTTAGAAAATTTTTTCGAATTTTTTATAGGGAACTTTTTTAATGATTAACTAATTCGTATCCAAACGAAAATAAAAATTATATTTGGAAATGGTGCTTCATGTTCATACTTATTTTTATTCACATGTACGTAGAAAAATATATATTACAAATTAAATTAATTATTCATTAAAAAACTCGCGAGGGCAGTGTGGTTCGAGCGAGCACGTGAGAAGCAGCAAGGACGAGAGAGGAGACCAGAGGCCGACGAGGACAAGAGGCTGATCAACCGGAGAAGCGAGATCTTCGTTGCGTCGAGCAGGAGCTCCGCAACTAATTTCCACTTCAAGGAAGCGGCCGCGGGCAGAGTTGACAGGAAAAGGTAAAGTAAGTAGTGGGTAAAGCGAGGTGTTAGTGCGCGACGTTGAGAGAGTGTAGGAGAGAGTCGTTGCGTGAGTCCTCCAGGTCGGTCGGCAAATTATTGCCGCCACTAGGAATCGACCTCAATAATAAGAAAGGGCGTAATTCGTTGGAGCACGTCCTCCAGGAAGGCGGCGTTATATACACTGCCACCAGGAGTCGACGCAGTGATAGACGCGAGGCGGTGTTAGACGAATGCATACGCGCGTGGATTAAAAAGGATTTAGGCTGGACGGACGGTGCGCTTGCCGGTCGCCGCTAAAATTCTTGAGTGTTCGCGGGGTAACAAAGCGACGGTTGACGTGTTGGTGAAAGAGTTAGTGTAGTGGCGAACCCGGCGGTTTAAAGTAGTGGTGATTCGAAACTTATTCGCGTCAATTCTCGGAGACGTGTTTTCTTCCGAGCCGGACTTCGCGTCCCGGGGACTTACTCCCTGGAGACAAGTCTCGAGTTAGTCGGCGTGGCGATATTTTAAAATTAGAAGTTTTTGTGTGCGAGGCGCCGAGAACCAGGCTGGGACTTTTCGAGAGTCCCCCAGGTGGCCACGTCACATACTTTAGAAAATAATTAATTGAACATTAATATCAATTCTTAAGTTTTTCGGCTGTTGTGTCCAAAGATTTTACAGTGACTTACAATCTTCAGTTACAGCGACCTGCATCATTAAAGCTGGTATACATAAATATCAGATCAAACTAGCCAGCATTATTAAATCAGATACGTTAAAAAATATTTAATTTATAGGTTAAAATAAAATATTTTTTCAAATAAAAAAATATATTCTTTGTTTATATTTTTAGGTGGCAAGAATAACGCAATCCAGCAACAACTAATCATTTATATAACTAGTGAGATTGTATCTGCACATTAGAACTTGGTAACTAGTACAAATAAAAAATAAAAAATTGCTTACATTTAGAAATTTATGAGCATTTTGTAGTTTTTTATTATAATAAGTCGTTTAAAATAGTATTTTTTATACAGAACACTATAATATTTGTTATTGTACGATTTTAGGTGGAAAGAATTTTTATTATTGTAGTTACTGTAGCTACTAGAACTAGTGCATCGTTCAAAGTAGAATCTCAATGTACGCTGTAACTATTGAGTATTAGACTAAATGGCTGTAGGTAGTATCTTAATATAAGTCATCGATGAGATTCTCACAAGTTCAAGCCAATCTGTGACCCGAACAAGTGAGACTCTCCTTGGTAGTATAAAGTTTGTGTCACTTAATCCTACACCATTCTTCAGTATTTTGAAGTTCCCTAACGTAAAAAAACGTAGCCTTAATCAATTTTTTAAAATCAGGGTTTGAAGTATATTGAACTTCTGCTTCACTCAGTATATAGATGTTACAGGAATTTTTTTACTTATCTGTTTTTAATTTTATTTCCTTATTTCGAACCTTTTTGAACAATAATAAAAAATAATAAGTATATCAAGTTCTTACTGTATATCATTATTTTATTTTAAACGCTTAATTGATCTATCGAAAATTAACGAAGTACACAGTAGAAGTTTAATTGCAGATGAAATATTTAATTACTCATTTTTACAACAATGCGACATCATATAAAAATAATCATAATTTATGTAATAATATAATTAAATAATTTAAAAGCATTTGCGGTGTACGATTCCTGGTCCTGATTCATCGTATTCCTGTTTAGATATCCACATTTGTTGGAAGGTAGATAACGAAGCTAAAATAGATCCACCAATCCATACAGAGTACTTTCTTTCGGGTGGTGCAATAATTTTAATCTTGATCGTTGAAGGAGCAAGAGCAGTTATTTCTTTTTGCATACGATCAGCAATTCCAGGGTACATAGTGGTACCTCCTGAAAGAACATTATTCGCATACAAATCTTTTCGGATATCAACATCACATTTCATTATAGAGTTGTAAACAGTTTCGTGAATTCCACAAGATTCCATTCCCAAAAATGATGGTTGGAATAAGGCTTCAGGACAACGGAACCTCTCATTTCCGATTGTAATAACTTGTCCATCGGGTAATTCATAGCTCTTTTCAAGAGAAGTACTTGCAGCAGCTGTCGCCATTTCTTGTTCAAAATCTAAAGCTACGTAGCAAGTTTTTCTTTGATATCGCGAACGATTTCCCTCTCAGCGGTGGTTGTAAAAGAGTAACCTCTCTCTGTCAAAATTTTCATAAGGTAATCCGTTAAATCACGACCAGCCAAATCCAAACGAAGAATGGCGTGCGGAAGTGCATATCCTTCATAAATAGGTACGGTATGAGAAACTCCATCTCCAGAATCTAACACAATACCTGTTGTACGTCCAGAAGCATAAAGTGAAAGTACAGCCTGGATAGCAACATACATAGCAGGGCTGTTAAATGTTTCAAACATTATTTGTGTCATTTTTTCTCGATTTGCTTTAGGATTGAGGGGAGCTTCGGTAAGAAGTACAGGATGTTCTTCTGGCGCTACACGCAATTCGTTGTAAAATGTATGGTGCCAAATTTTTTCCATATCGTCCCAGTTCGTGATTATACCGTGCTCGATCGGATACTTCAAAGTAAGAATACCTCTTTTGCTTTGAGCTTCATCTCCAACATAACTGTCTTTTTGGCCCATACCAACCATTACTCCTTGATGGCGAGGACGACCAACAATAGATGGAAATACAGCTCGAGGTGCATCATCACCAGCGAAACCTGCTTTGCACATTCCTGAGCCATTGTCAACGACAAGAGCTGCAACTTCGTCGTCACACATTTTGGTCTTGTAGCTTTAGATACCTGAAACAGTACAAAAAAGAACAATTAATTGATGATTTAGCTTCAGGGGGCCAGCCTGGGTTAAATTGAAAAAAATACACATTCCAGTATAATATCTATAATAATTTTATTAATTACTTTTGATTGCTGGAACTTTTTACACTTTAAGTACTCATATAATTTAAGCTATTTCTACACTATTAGACTATAAACAGTGCTCCTTAGCTCTACTACTGTTTCACCAAAAATATCTTATATTTTTATTTATTTGTCCACTTGCCGTAGCTTTTTTTTCAGAACGATGACTTATATGTAACCAGACGAGGCTTAAAATACTCTTCATAAGTTGCACCTCAGATATAAAGCATCATTTTTTAAAATAAAATAAGAAAAAAATTATCGTAGTCACTTTCGTGCAAAATAGTAGTAATCGCCTAATACTTTTGCACGAAAATGACTACAATAATATATTTTCTTATTTTATTCAAAAAAGTGATCCGTTACATCTGAAGTGCATCTTATGAAGAATATTTTAAGCCAGGTCTGGTAACATATAAGTCATCGTTCTGAAAAAAAAAAGCTACGGCAAGTGGACAAATAAATAAAAATATAAGATATTTTTGATGGAACAATAGTAGAAATAAGGAGCACTATTTATATTCTAATAGTGTATAAATAGCTTAAATTATACGAGTACTTAAAGTGTAAAAAGTTCCAGCAATCAAAAGTAATGAATGAAATTTTTATAGCTATTATACTGGAAAGTGTATTTTTTTCAATTTAACCCAGGCTGGCCCCATTAACAAGTTTGTAGACATTTTTCAATTCGATATGAAAAATTATCTTTACAAGAAGTGTATAAAATCGAGTTTATAAATATGAATTTTTTATTCAAAATGCACCTTACTGATTTGACAGTCATAAAAATATAATTTTAACCATAAAATTTCCAGAGCACCATATAAAAGAGTGAAGTAAGTAGTTTTGAAAATTTATATTCTAATTTTTCCTGGTGAAAATAAGGTTCAAACATCAAGCATAAAGATCCGACCATAATTTTAACTTTTTTATATACTCATGTATAAGAACTATGTTCAACCCTTACACTCTCTTAGTAGGCTTATTCAGACTTACTTTGTTTTATATCAAATTAACTTCTAATAAATGTTGATAGTATTACAAAATTACGAAAATATTTTTTTTTTGATAAATACTATCTAATCTGCATAGAATTAGAAATATGTTCTTCATTAGTCAAACAAACTACATTCAATGTTAATTAGCATACTAGTTTTCGAGGATCAGCTAATTGTAAATGTTTCAAAAAATCTTTTGAATAATCCTAAAATTGCTCTAAAATCAAAACTAATGACAATCGAATCAATCTTGTGTGTAAAATTTGGAAAAATTTGGAAATATTTCACCGCGATATTTAAAAATAGAAACCGGAGAGGGGAGAAGGTTACATTAGTACAATTGTAGATATTTCTTAAAAAGGATTTTTTCAGATTCTGAGTCTATATACGGACTTCTTTAAAAAATTGTCGGACAAAGCCAAGGTTTCTCTATGAAAAAGTAAAAAAAAAAATTTTTTGTAATAACTTTTTTTCTCTGTCACTATTAGATAGAATTTTTTTGATAAAAACCTTTTCGATGTAAAACAAAAACGATATCTAAAAGAGTTTTGAAGTAAACCCCTTCATGCCAAAAAGAAGCTGCATAAAAATTTTTTTAATAGATCCTGAACTAATTTCGTTTTACAGGAGTGTCAATTATAATTACAAATATTTTTTCATTCAGAAATTAGTAAGATAAAATTTATCAAGTCATTTTAAAAAATTAATACTAATAAAATTAAAAATAATATTAATTATTTCATCAATAATAATTTTTAGAAAAAACTAATATTGAAAAAGGTCTATTCATTATTAAAAATTGCGTTATTAATTGAGTCCTACAATGAGTATATTGTTAAATAAAATAAAATTATTTATGATGTAGATTTACAGTTACTATAAATATGAAATTGATTCATGAAATGTTTGCTTGATTTATTAGACAATAAAATTACAGAGAAAGAAATTTATAGTAAATTTACTGTTGTTCTAACAGTAACCATGGGCATATTTGTCACATTGGTATTGGCTACTCACGATATGTTCAATTTAATCATTATTCACTATGTATGCTTTAATATTGATGCATAGTTCAACCTCACTGATAATTTTGAAAGCTAATTTTGTATAAGATAGCATCACTTATTTTGAAAATTCAATAAATTTTATAGTTACACTGCAATAAAAATTGCCACAAAATTACTAAAAATTCTACATTTACTAAAATTTATAAAACTTGTTATCGATGTATAGGAATTGTAGTAGTTTTAGTAAAGTTTAAAAAAGAAAGTTTTTTGAAATAGAAATAATAACTAATAATAATCCGCATTATTATGTATAATTAAATTAGCCTACCAAAAATAGTTCATAGTTACCATTAAAACCACAAATTTAATTTTTACTATAAATTTTTCTCTGTGTGCAAATAACGTGTATAATCATTCGATAATCCATTGCACTATTACTAGATTTACAATTTTTTATAATTTATTGTTATCTATAAAAGTATTTAATTTTCCTAATTCTATAGTAATGAATTGTACACTAATTCTATTCTTGAGTATATTAAACGCATCAGATTACCTGAAATAATTTATATCAGATTATTTTCAGTTTAATTTTTGGAATTTACTTTTGAGCTAATAAAATAAAATTTTAGATTCTATTTTAAAATAGCTTATGATAATTTTAGATGAAAGATCAGCTTACCTAATATGACCAAGACAGGGCCGTTTACCCTAAATTCCCATTTGTTCTATAATGTATTTTTGGTTCTCAGAGAACAAAATAAATTGTATAATAAGTTATTTCAAATTATACAATAATTACTTAACAATTTTAAATATAAAATTTAATTATATAATGGTCGGTAAAAAGTAGAATAAAATATCACAATTAAAATAAGAAAAAACCTATTTATTTAATTTTGCTTATAAACAACTACATCAAATAAAGATGGCTTATTTAAAAATAAAAAATTCGAATATAACTTTGATGCGCAGAATAATCGATTGCTCTGAATCATTTGGAATTTATATAATTATTATTCTCCTATTTTTCCAAATAGTACTTAATTTACATGGGAACCTATTTTCAAAATTATTTTGTATGAAATAATTTCCTTAAAAGTGTTAAAAATTCAAACATAAATTAAAGTTACGACATACCGTGTACGGGACAGAGTGAAGAGGCTTCTGTGCTAAGCCGGCAACGTGTTGTCGAATTTAAGCTCTTGCTTGCACACCCCCGCATACTCATGCGGCTCTGGTCCATCCAGCACGAAAAAGGCTCGCGCCTCGAGTCTTCATGATGCTCTCAAAGTTGAAAAGAGTTCGATCGTAAGATGCACAATAACATCATTATCGTTGAATTTATTCTCTCTCTCTCTCTTACTCACTCCCTCTCTCACACGCACACACAGCGCGTTCTTTAATGAATGAAACTATAGAAATAATACGTTCTTCTAAAACGAAATTGCCGTAAATAATCCAAACTTTTGGTTGATTCTAACATAAATGACCTGCAGTAGAAGGTAACCTAGTATGTTAATTAATTAAAATTTATAAAATGAAAAATATTAGTGATAGAAATCACAATTTCACCCTCCTGTACATCTGAAGAAACACCTTATAAGGGAAAAATCAAGAGTTAAGTACATTTGTACGGATAATCAAATGGTGAATAGTAATAAATATTTAAAAAATTGTATGAATTGATACTCCGTTTATGAAAACTTTTGCTCTTCAAATATCATTTATTTTCTAAATAATGTCAACATTATAATATGCGCGTAATTCTATGTAATGAAGACCTATTAATTGATAGATACGGATGCGTTATTTCAAAATTATAACGGGGTCATATACCCATTATTTTGAAGTAAAAAATTGATAATTTAAGAAAATGAAAATAATTAGAAAAATAAAAAATTATATACCGTACAACCTATTTTTGTTCTTCATATTTTATTTTTCGCACTCTTGTAGTTTTAAATGTAATGATATTCATTTTTTCAAAAAATGTTACTGTAACGATCTATTAAGTTTTTTTTTTGCAAAAATAACGCAAATTTTCGAACTTCATTTTTTTTTATCGAACGTCTTCGTATTGAAATTCATAGGGATTGTTATTGTAACTAAGAATATCACGTCAAATGGTCATAAAACTTACGTTAGGTTATTGACAATTATTAAATTTCATCATTGAAATATTCAAATTATATACAAAAATTTTATTGAATATAAATTTCTTAGAATTCACCAAAGAACACGTTGGAATTTTTTCAGAAAGAAAGAATTTTTTGAATTTTTTAAAATTGCGAATTTTTGAAAATTTAAAACAGTGGTTTCGAAAATTAAAAGTTCGAAAATTTGCGTTGTTTTTGCAAAAAAAAACCTAAATAGATCGTTACAGTAACATTTTTTGAAAAAAATGAATATCATATTCTGAAAGATCAGTCAATTTTATGTCGAAAACACTTTTTTTGAAATTTCTGTCAGCTTTTTTTATCAGAAAGTACAGCCGTTGAAAACCGAGATAAAAAAATGTCCTTTCGAGACTTAATGGGTTAATTTTAACCTTGAATCTAATCTTAATTTAAATAGTATTTTAGAATTTAGAGATACGTTAATAGTAATTGAGAGCTAAAAAAATCGAATTCTTCTTTGCATTTCTTATATATTGAGATTTAACTTCTTAAATTTTTATTTTTTTTTAATTTCTTTTTATAAATTAAAGTGATATATTGTCGGGTAAGTGTAATAATAGCTCTCTATCTCGTGAAAATTGTAAAAAATATTATGTCATTTGTAAATTTTGTTTCTCTTGCGCGATTTTCAATACATATTTTCTATACATTGCCTGCGTCTAAAATTCTAAAAAGATTGTACTCTTCATAAGTGTACCAATACACTAGATTTAAAATAACTTTTTTCTGGGTGTCGATCAGACCTTAAATTTAAGTGAAATCGATTATCATACTTTTTGAAATTCATGAAATGGACACACATTAAATTATGTAAAAAAATTAAATATTAAAATCAAATGTATGAATGCCTTAATATCCTTCATTAAATTAAAGTGACTATTTATTCTGTTTTTTTTTCTCAGCCTTTTCATTTTCCGATATCCTTTTCGCAATACGTACTTCTTTAGGGTTTAAGTTTTAGGTTTCTAGGATTCAACTATTTCCAACTTTTTAACTTTACAATTTTTTTTCCTTTTTTGGTATTATTTATACTACTCAATGACTGCGTATATAACGATGAACATGGTAAATGATCTCCCGTTTTTCTGAGGGTATTTCGGGGATCTGGTCGTCGTCAATAGGAAAAGCCTCGATATTTTTCCCCATTGATCATTGAATCATTCTACAAAGTTTAAGCAAAATCCAGGGTCTAAAACCACGATCATTTCTATATATATATCAAATACGTCTTGAAAAATAAATTAATAAAAAATAAAATGAGAAATAACAACTTAAAAGATAATGACAATATAGATGATCTAAAATAGTAAATAAAAAAGTTATGATTCAACGGAAATTGCAATGTATTTGAATAACTTATTTGAAAAACCTTAAAGGGAAAGAATTAATATATCGAATATAAATAACAACAACTTTTATACAATCAACAACACAACTACACAAGTAACGGAGATTATATTGTAGAATTGACGGAATCAGTACATAATATGTAAATACGAAAAACTATTATAGATAATATTAGCAACCCTTTGGCATATGCAGGGTGTTCGAAATGTTCCACACCTCCCCCCGTTATAACATAAAGTAAGCGCTTTGGAAAAAATGTTACATACAAAAGTTGTTCAGTATTGAAGGTTGAAGTAAATGGTGACCTTGGATTTTAATATTGATATACTAACAAGGAGAGTCTCACTTTTTCGGGTCACAGATTTGCTTGAACCTGTGAGAATCTCATCGATGACTTATATTGAGATGCTACCTACAGCCACGTTGTCTAATACTGAACAGGGATAGCGTATATTGAGATTGTACTTTCAACGATGCACAACCTAGTAGCTACAATAATAAAAATACTTTGCACCTAAATTCATAAAATAACAAATATTAAAGTGTTCTATATAGAAAAATACATTTGTTTAACTAATTATTATAATAAAAACTACAAAATGCTCATAAATTTCAAAATGTAAACAATTTTAGTTTTTTTTATTAGTACTACTTACCAAGTTCTAATGTGCAAATAATCTCACTGGTTATATAAATAATTTTAAGTTGCTGAGTTTCGTTATTCTTGCCAAATAAAAATATAAACGAAGAATATATTTTTTTATTTAAAAATATATTAAATTTTAACTTTATAAATTAAATAAGTTTTACCTATCTGATTATTAAAGCAGACTAGTTTGATCTGATATTAATGTATACCAGCTTTAATCCAATGACGCAAGTCGCTGCAACTCGAGACTGTAAGTAGTCATTGATGAAAATGGAAATCCTTATAAATATTTTCTAATTTATTTCTTAATTTATTATTAATTAATTTATATTTATTTATGTTTGTAAGCTTTGTACAAATCTGCATCCATGTAAGTGTCTGCTGTGAGTGCTGCTGTACTTCGGTATCAGAAGTGATAGCAGTGATTATCTCCACGTATAAGTCTTACACAAAAGATTTACACGTAATAACTTGTACACGGTTGACATGACCACTGGTATAATTAAGAAATATTTTACAGCATTTATTTATACACAGCACAGTTTTACACATACTATGTTTTCCAACGGCGGTTAAACTATATGTGTAAAACATAATTGTGTTAAACATTCTAACAATAGTGGCAAATCGTGGAGTGTATGTAATTTAGGTGTAAAATAAAGGCGTGTAAAAATGTTTGCAACCGTATTCACGTTGTTCGTCTTTTTTTTTTATTTACCATCGACGCCTAGGTAACAGTTGTTTCATTGCAGCCGTCGTAGTAGTTCAGAGCTGCGTAGGTTATATAAAAATATCTTTTTACTCCATCAGCCTCCCAGATTATTGGAATACAAGTCGAGGGATATCTCAAGGAGAGGATTATCAAGGAGAGGATTAACAAGGGGATTGCATCGGGTATGGGTCGTGTAGCTTTCCTCGCGTTTTATTAACTATGCGCTTTCTCTTCTTTTTTTTCTGTTACCTTTTTCTGTTCTGTTCTGTTATTTTTTTCCATTTATTACAATTGCGATGCTAGCGAATTAGATATATCGCGAATTATTCGGACAATATAAATAAAAGTTAATTATCTGTTATTAACATTAATTAATTCATTCATTCATGTTAATTAATTAATGTTAATAACAGTTAATTAACTTTTTATTTATATTATCCGAATAATTCGCAAGCATTGCAATTGTAATAAATGCAAAAATTATTACAGCTTAATTATTAATTAACTAACAACTTATTAGTTAATTAATTTATTTCAATTACATTATTTTACTCCAAGCTTGCGATAGGTCAATGGTTAGAGTATTGGAGTTAGTACCCTGTAGGTCGAAGGTTCGATCCCCCTCATAACTCAAAATTTTTATTTTTTTCCATTTATTACAATTGCGATGCTTGCGAATTAGATATATCGCGAATTATTCGGACAATATAAATAAAAGTTAATTATCTGTTATTAACATTAATTAATTTATTCATTCCTTTATTCGCCTGTATAGGCAAACATTTTACATGTTCAGAAAACTTTTAAAATTTACATGTACAAAAAATATTTCTTTTTTGTACATGTATTATATACGTATACTATAATTGTCACAGTCATGTTAAAAAGATATCTAAAAATATCACAGTCAAATTGCTCTATGATTTACTGGACCCGTGTCCAGCAGGGGTTAGGGATAGAGGTTAGGGATCTATCGCCAACAGCTGCTGGTGTAGCACCCTCTTAAAGGAGGGAGAGAGAGAGAGAGAGAGAGCGGGAGAGAGAGAGAGAGAGAGAGAGAGAGAGGGAGAGGGAGAGGGAGAGAGAGAATAGGAGAACAAAAGAAGGTTGGTGGGCAAGAGGGACAGAAAAATAATTTTATTCCCCTTTTTATTCTTTACAGCTGCAATTGCTAGGTGGAATTTTTGGCGATAGTAAGAAATATTTTAAAGATGGATATATTTACTATAAAGACATACGCAGTAACGAAAATATATTTCGTTGTGCGAAAAGACACGAATACCATTGCCCAGGAAGCGTACAAACTGACAACCACCCTATTGAAAATAAATACGTATATTTGTTACGTATTTTTATTACGTATCAAAAGTACGTAAAAAAATTACGTATCAATGATGCGTAACAAATCGTTCGAATTTGTGTGGTATTTTTAATACGTATTTTTGATACGTATTCTTGATACGTATTCTTGATACTCTGTATAGGTAGTATGCGATATTTAGTATATTGGTAGAACTCTCTCTGCAGACACGGCGTGTAAAATTAAAAAATGCCCAGATGGAATCCGTGGAGAATCTGTGCGAAATCCATCGAGAAGCTATGTAGAATCCATGGGGAATGATCTATATTGATCCATGTGGAATCTACATGGATACACAAGAGCATAACGCGAAACATAACGACATACAACCTCTTTAAGAAGATCTCATGCTAGCCACATAAAAATCATCTGAGAATCACATGATTATTACATGAAGATCATGTGAAGGCTACGTAATATTTCTGGTCAAAAAATTAAAACAAATTTTCTTAAAAATCATATTATATTATGTGATTGTCTCATGATTAGCATGTAATCATTTTCAGCAGTTAGTTAGTACCTTTTTCTCCTGGATTCCGAGCTGGTATCTTTTCAATCGGAACCGATCTTAAACCAAACTGCTTACAGGTGACGTACTTTAAATATTGCTGACAGTCTAAAAACACATTCCGATGTTTTTTTGTATCCATATACCCTATAGGGCACACGTAACGTCCATTCGAGAAAATAATTTTTCATAGGTACAGAGGATATAGATTACCCGTAGATAGTCATTAAAATTATATAAAATTCAATAAAGTAAATTCCATTGTTCCTTAATTATCGGTGTCTTTAACAAAAATTATTGGAAATCGACAACTATAACATTGACTAATAACTTAATTTTCATACGTATTGTAGAACGTGTTTTGAATTTTTGGTAGCCAATTTTTGTTACGAATTTTTTATATGTATCTTGGTTAGGAATTTTTTATATGTATCTTGGTTAGGAATTTTTTATATGTATTTTGGTTAGGAATGCGATAAAATATTTATGATGGTATAATTGTTATACAAAACTGTAAATATTGTGTGGAAAAGGCTTTATATTACATTATGTTGAAAAATATACATTATTGAATTAATGTTAAACGCTTAATATTAGTAATTTGCCCTGCTAGAAATACGTGATTAATGTAGATTGAAATGTATTAAAATTTTATCTATTTTAATACATTTTAATACAACGAATACTGTTCAATTCAATCAGTCAGTAGCCGTGATCGAAAAGTAATCTGATTTAATCAACTTTAATCCGAATTCATTTAAATGTTAAATAGTAGGATAGAAAGTTAATCTTATTTAATGAACTTTAATCCACATCCATTTAAATATGAAATAGTAGTATACATTTGAGACAATTTTAATTTATTTTAATACTGTAAAATGTAAATAACATTTAATGCTTAATTTTCGCATTTAATTACAATGATTTTTAATACATTTTAATAAAATAAAATTAAATCTCTTTTAAAACTAATTTTGGAATTCGCATTAAATCAATTTTAATTAATTTCAATCCAAATACCTAGAAATCGATTATAATATCTAAAATAAGTATTCATATTTAATCCGTTTTAATATAATTTAATGCTGAAAATTTGAATCTGTTTTAGTACTCAAAGGAAATATTCATGTTTAATCCACTTTAATGCAATAGAAAGTAAACTTTTTTAATAAAATAATAAATTTTGTACAATAATTATTGTTCAATAATAACAGCTTTTTTCTCATATAATGCTCAAACCGAATACGGCGGATTTTGCGAATTCGTCTTAAATGCAAAATAAATGTAATATACTAACAAGGAACTCGTGGTTAAGCGAACTAGGTGTTGGACTCTGAATCGGAAGGTCGCAGGTTCGAATCTCATCGAAAGAAAAGTTTTTTACACAATTCCTAGGCCAATATCTTGAAAAAGGGACATGCTCAGTCATTAATGCATTTCACCCGCAGTAACCTACAAATTTGGTATTTAAAGTTTTTCTCAACCTTGCTTTTTTCAAGATATTGGCCTACGAATTGTGTAAACAGCTTGATTTGACCTTGATGCAACTGCAGAGGTCAACTGGACCCCATGACATCCCATGGTCAAGGTCACCATTGGATTTCCCCCTCTGAACCCTACAACTTTTACATTTAACGTTTTTTTTCCATCTCCCGTACTTTTCGAGATATTTGTCTGGGGCAATTAAAATGAATCACCCTGTATATAGTCTTAGAAGTGTCATAAAGAAGGGACGTCGTTAGTTATATTTATTGTATGTTCGTGAGTAACACAAAATGCATGGGATTAAAATGGAAAGAAAAAAGGGATGGGGAAAAACCCGGTGGGCATCTGCGCGGTATTTTTACATGTGAAGTTTTGCTTGGCGTGTTTTTAGATTAAAATATACATAACTATTTTACTAAACATAATTTTTTCTCCCTGGGTCGCAACATGCCGCCCGCCTTGAATCGCTTGAGATTCAAAGATTAGGATTTACTAACCGAATGTGACATACATTACTTTGATTACATGGCGGTGATAAATACCAAATGAACTTACATAAATCAAAGATTCGATACAACGTAATGGCTTAACTTAACTGCACATAAAGTAGTAATGAAGTTGATAATTTTAAATACAACGAAATGTAAAAATAAATGCTTAAAAATTATTTGAACTGCTCGCCAATTGAGGTTTTGTAGATGTCTGCTGGGTTTGTTCTTCTATCGGCAGGATACAAATTTGTTTTACGCTGCGCCTGTATTCGCTAGTGGGTGTCTTAATCGTGACGACTCTAATGATGCCGTCAGGTCCTGGATGAAGCTGGATAATTCTACCCATTTTCCATTGTAGAGGAGGCAGATTGTCTTCCTTTATTAACACCGGTGTGCCGATGGATACAGTCGTTGGTACATTTTTGCGCCATTTTGTACGAACATTTAGTTGGTTAATGTATTCTTTATGCCAACGGGACCAAAAATGCTGTTTTATTTCCTGGATATGTTGCCACGAAGATTATCTGTTTTCTCTTGTGCAGCTGAAATCGTGCTCAGGCACGCAAATAAGTGTGTCACCTATGAGGAAGTGGCTTGGAGTAAGAGCGTTGAAGTCATTGGGATCGGATAATAGTGGTGTTAGGGGGCGAGAATTAAGGATTGCTTCAATCTCAATGGCGTAGGTATTTAATTGTTCGTATGTAAATAATGAGTTGCCTACTGTTCGAATGAAATGGTGTTTGAATGATTTAACGGCGGCTTCCCATAGACCACCGAAATGAGGCGAACGTGGGGGAGAGAAGTGCCAATTTATATTGTCTGTTGCTAAATGATTTTGTACTATCTTATTATGAGTATCGGAATGAATTAATGCTTGTATTTCCCTGAATTCGTTCCTTGCGCCTACAAAGTTTGTCGCATTGTCTGAATAAACGGTGCTTGGCTTGCCTCTACGCGACGAAAATCTGCGGAACGCGGCCAGGAATGCTTCTGTGGTTAGGTCACTTACTACTTCGATGTGTACAGCCTTTGTGGAGAAGCATATAAATATCGAAATGTAAACCTTCACCTTATTTCTGTTTCTCATTTTCTTTTCCTTGGCGAAAAAGGGACCACAATAATCCACGCCTACTATGGTAAATGGTCTTTGTACCTGCAGTCGGTGCTTAGGCAGATTACCCATTGTGTAATTGCTTTCGCGTGGCTTCGAGTGGTAGCATTTGATGCATTTGTATATTATTTTCCGGGTCGCATTTTTTCCGTCGACTGGCCAGTATCTTTGTCTTACTGCCGCGAGAGTGCCTTGTGTGCCAGCGTGCCAATTTGATTCGTGAACCCTTTGGATGATTAAGTTGGTTACATGGTGTTTGGGTAAGAGTATCGGAAACTTTTTTGAGAATGAAAAATCGGTATTTGCGAGCCTGCCCCCGACGCGCAAAATACTGTCCGAATCGAGAAATGGATCCAATGCAAACAATTTGCTGCATTTATTGACTTGTTTATTTCCCTTTAACGTGTTTATGTCTGCCTTAAAATTTGTTTTTTGAACGAGTTTTATTATGCTGTCATGTGCGTTCTTCAGTTCCTGAGCGGAGAGTGGGCCAGAGCAGTTCCCCTTTTTTATCTTTACTTCAATAAATCTTCGGCAATATGCTATTATTTTTATAATTTTTGATAGGGATGAAAATTTATGCAAGATTTCTTCTAGGTAAGGTCGTCGCTCGTTGTGCGTAACTAAGGCGATTTTGTTTCGTTGCTCAGGAATTTTAATGTTTATTAGTTGATGCATGGGCCACATGGCCTCGTCACTCGTTAGCCAAGAGGGTCAGTGCTGCCATAAATCATTGTTTAACAACTCCTTGGGAAATTTTCCTCGTGATATTAGGTCGGCGGGATTGTCTTGAGTCGGCACATGTCTCCAATCCCTTGCGTTGGTTAGTGCTTGAATTTCCGATACTCTATTTGCCACGAATGTTTTTAAATTGTTTGAAGGCGTATTTATCCAATGCAGTGTGATTGTTGAGTCGGACCACAGTGTAACTTTGTCGAATAACACGGTCGTTGTTTTGCGGATATTAGCGAATAATTCTGCTAATAAAAGTGCTGCACATAGTTCTAATCGTGGCAGTGCGGTAGCCTTTAATGGTGCCACGCGTGATTTTGCGCACAGTAATTGCGATATTGTACCTGTCTGCGAGGCTGATCTAATATATATGCAGGCTCCATAAGCCTTCTCGCTAGCATCGCTAAATCCATGTAATTGTATATTGTTTGCGTTATTTATTATGACTTGTCGTGGGATGCGAAAATTGTTTACGTTGATTAATTGATTTTTAAATTCTGTTCATTCTGTGTATATATTTAGGGGGACTGACTCATCCCAGTCTAATTGTATCTTCCATAATTCTTGCATCATTATTTTTGCGATAACTATGACTGGCCCCAGCAATCCCAACGGATCAAATAATGACGCTATCTGGGAAAGCATAACTCTTTTGGTAAGTCTTTTGTTATTATCTTCTTGTTTTGTTTGGTAATTGATCTCGTCGGTTTTCGCGCTCCAATGTACGCCAAGGGTTTTAATGGGGACAGAGTCATCTAATAGCAAATGAGTGTCCTTTATATTGTTTTCTTTAAATATTTGCGTCACCAGCTGGTCGTTTGACGACCATTGCCTTAAATTCAATCTCGCTAAATCGGTTACTTGCATCAGTTCTTCGCGCAGTCTTATTGCTTCCTCGAGTGAGTCGACTCCGGCGAAAATGTTGTCTACGTATGTGCTTTCTAATAGAGCCTTTGAGGCGAGTGGAAATTTATCTTTGTTTGTTTCTGCGAGATGCTTTAATGCGCGTGTTGAAAGAAATGATGCAGGTGCGGTGCCATAGGTCAAGGTGTTTAGTGAGTACGTTCTGATTTTCGCTTTAGGATCCTCCCGCCATAGAATTTTTTGAAAAATTCTATCTTCCTTGGCTACTTCAAACTGCCGATACATCTTTTCTATATCTGCTAGCACGACGTACGGGTGAAAACGAGCTTTCATTAGTATGGTGTATACGTCGTCTTGCTGGGGAGTGCCTATCATTAATGTATCATTAAGTGATAATCCAGAGGTCGTTTTGGCCGAAGCATCGAAAACTACTCTTAGTTTTGTTGTTACGCTGTCATCCTTTATCACTGCGTGGTGTGGTATGTAATATCCTTCTCGAGTGTTGTCGTCCTCTAGTACCGTCATGTGTCCTAGCTGTTCGTACTCTGCTAGGAAATGTGCATATTGTTTCTTTAATTCGCTGTTTCTCTCTAATTTCCTTTCGAGAGCGTAGAATCTTTTCAGGGCCGTACAATGCGACTCGCCCAGATTTGATTTATTCTCTTTGAACGGCAATTTTACTGTGTACCTGCCAGATGAATCTTGTTTTGTATTGTTTAAAAAATGTTGTTCACATTGTGTTTCTTCTTGTGTTGATAGCCTAGGGCGTGGTACTTATTCGACTTTCCAAAATTTTTCCACTTGTTCGTTGAGCGTGGAGGTAAATGCGCACATGCTTTCCCGCGACTGAACCGCGCGGTCGGAGAATTTTCCTGAGACGATCCAACCGAGCTTCGTTTTTTGCAATACTGCGTTGTGTTCATTTAATTTAATTTGACCAAGACTGAGCAGAGTGTAAAAGAGCTCCGCCCCGATCAACGCATCGACGGAGGATGGACAGTTAAATTGAGGATCTGCTAATCTTACATTTTGTGGAATATTTAACGCCTTGCGATTCATATGAATCGTCGGCAGATTTCCAGTAATTCTAGGGATGACGAGAAAGGTGAGATTACATTTAAATTCGTTGCGTTTTGAAATTATTGTGGTAGACACTGAATGTTTTAAGTTTGTTTTTAACTGATTTATCGATATTACTGGTACGCTTATGGCAGTCTTGTGTAGTTCCAATTTGTTTGCTAATTCTTCCGTGATAAAATTCGACTGTGATCCCGGATCCAGAAGAATTCTGCAATCCACTTTCTTGTTGTACTTGTCTAGAATGTCTACGCGAGCTGTGGACAATAATACCTCTGTATTGCTGCTTAGGTGCATATTGATTGTGTCTTCTTGATTATTAGGCGAAGCGTCGTTTTGAATGAAGTTTGACGTGCTGGACTTCGACGGTGATTTTGACTGCGTGGCGATTTTACCTTGTGTGTTGCTTGCTGATTTGTTGGTCTTGCTATAACCCGCATTATCGTGATGCAATAGCGTATTGTGGCACTTGTTGCATAATTTGCATTTCCTTGATCGACAAAGGTTCGCCGAGTGTCCTCTTCGTAGGCAATTTATGCACAAAGAGGCCTCCTTTGCCATGCTAAAGCGTTCCTGCGTAGTTGCGTTTAAAAAATCATTGCACATATAGACAGCGTGTGAGTCGCCGCAAACGGGACACTTGGGTGCACAGGCTTCTTCAGAGGCAGACTGCGTGCCTACGTAAGTGTGTTTGGGTCTATGCGCGGCGTTACCCTTGAAATTATCGTGTGAATTTGGCCGTTGGTTAAGTCCTGTGTGGCCTCTAATTGGTTGCATCTGTCTTTCAAAAAATCTAATAGTTGACTGGATTTTGGTATCTCGTTGCTCCTTATTGATTTTTCCCATTCTGCTATTGTCGCTTCGTCGAGTTTAATAGTTATCAATTCGATGAACAATGCTTGACAAGCTTCTACGTCCTCATTCAATTTTTTTAACGCTCTAACGTGTGATTTTAAGTTAATTACGAAAGTTCTTAAGCTTTGTGCGGATCCTTTAACAACTCGAGGGCTCTCAATGAGCCATTTCAAATGACTTTTAACTATTACGCGCTTATTATCGTATCGGTCGATCACGAGTTCCCAAGCTTCATTGTAGCTTTCAGCAGAGGTATCTAATGAGTCTATCACCTTGGCTGCGTCTCCCTTTAAACATGATCGTAGGTAATGCAACTTTTGTATGTTTGATAGATTAGCGCGATCGTGTACCATGGATATGAATGAATCGCGAAATTGCAGCCACGAGTCGTAATCTCCTTCGAACGTAGGCAGGTCACACGTTGGCAATCGAATGGAGTCGATTCCTTGGTTAATCGGTTGTAATTGATCGTTGGTATTTGTGCCTTGCGCGGGAGATAATAGACTGGCTTCGTGTAACTTCCAAGTACGTTGCGCCATACCGACTGCCTGATAATAAATCGAGTCAAACGCAGGTCTATTTGCTGCGAAATTTTCGCCTGGGATGTCTTCTAATTCTGATTGGATTAGATCGTAATTGTGCCATAACTCTTGCACTTTCTCCAATCTCAAACCGAGTTCTTCAAAATTGCCTGATTCGATATTATAATTTTCGACGAAATCTTTAAACACGATTAGCTGATTCTCGCATCTTTTTCGTCTTTGAACTAATGTCGCTTGATCCGTCATTGCCTTGAGATTGAAACGATATTATGGGAGGGACAAAGGGAGTTGCATAAGTGAGCACACGATAATTGCGTACTTACTCGATCGACGTGGGCTGCTACTTGTTGTCCAAACGACGCTCCTCTGGGGTGCCACGGGAAGTGCGATGATCTTGAATGAGTGACTCGTGGACGCCGTCTTGGCTGCTGCGTGAATGTCGAGGCCTGGTTGGCTGCTTCGTGGATAAATGCATGCAGTATGCAAATGATGAGTTGAAAGTTTTGACACGTCAAGGCACTTCGCGGCACTGATTTTACACCTTATTTTACGGATAGCCCGAGTAAAGAAGCTCGGATCCGGCTCGAAGGACCAATGTTTGGAGCTGACTCCGTGCTACTCGCTAAATTAATATCGAGTAGCTAGTTAGGTTATTTAAGTAAATGATTACACAACGATGCCATGAAGTCCTTGTTTTTTATTTTAAAAACAGAGTCTGTGTTTGTAGTCGTGTATGAGCGGTGATTTAGATGCTTTCGAGCGGAGATGAAAACGCGTGTGCTCTCGGTGAGGGTTGAGCAAATTCTGGTCCTAAGTAGTTGAAAAATACTGCAAAATTTTTCTTTAGAGTAGAGTGGGAGTGGAGTGGGTGTAGAGTGGGAATCTTAGGATGTTTTGTGATTGGTTGGAAGGGAAGCACGTGAAAATGCTGGCTGATCGTTAAGGAAAAGGAAAAAACTGGTCAATGCTTGTTCGGGAGTAAGTGCGGGAAATACCAATGGTCAGAAAGGAAGGACGGTCATTAGTGCTACAGATGCTGAGTGTCATAAAGAAGGGACGTCGGTAGTTATATTTATTGTATGTTCGTGAGTAACACAAAATGCATGGGATTAAAATGGAAAGAAAAAAAGGGATGGGGAAAAACCCGGTGGGCATCTGCGCGGTATTTTTACATGTGAAGTTTTGCTTGGCGTGTTTTTAGATTAAAATATACATAACTATTTTAATAAACATAATTTTTCCTCCCTGGGTCGCAACAACCACCATTAACATTTCTTATATACAAACCGGGATGTAGGCACCAGCTACAGCCGTAGTGTCCATTGAATTGATGTATACCTTGCATGGGTGCTCGCGCTACCGAATCAACGCAACAGCAGACAGTGAAAATTTTAACAAGACGCTGTTCATTATTAATGTTACAAATTATTCCATTATTTTGTAAATGATTTAAATACGAAACAGATGGGCTCAAAAATATATTCATATTCGGTTTATCTCTTCCAAACCAATTAGCGCATGTGATTGGTTTTTCTGTTCTTGTATGAAATGGAAGTTCATTAATAATAATTTGTACAGGCCATATCGAGAAGGTTGAACTTTCAAAGAGAGGTGCCCCATCGCTGTTAAAAGTTAAAGTCAAAATGTCTAGCTTGTTGCTGTTTCGTAAGGTTTTTAACATTTTCTGATATAAAATTCTATCAGTAATATCTTGTATATTTGCAGAAACCTCGCCTAGCCGTCTTTTATTAATAATTTTTTCATAATCAACACTATTTTGTTCAACCAAATTTATTAGTTGATTATTAACATTAATAGTTGCAAAGAAGTCTGTATAAGTAGAACATCTAAGGGAAATCTGAGTGTCACAAGTGTTGCACTTAATGAATTGGTCTGTTTCACAAAACCATTTGACGTAACTTTTGCATTGTGGACATACAGCATGATATTCGATAGATTTTTTACAGAAAAATAATTTATCAATTAAAAACCTCGTGTCCGGCAATATCGGTGAATGAAAAAATGAATTAAACATTTTCAGTAAGTCAGCTGTAACAAAGGTATTGCTCGACAGCGCGAGCAATAGCTTTATTACAAATTGAAGTCGGTACGCAACGCGCGTATATTTAATATATACTTGCGTTAGCGTGACCGCGACGGCCGGAGAGCAAGTGCGCTTCCGAGCGTCCCTACTACGCGACGCCTTCCCACCCGCGGGAAGACGTCGTCATGACAACCAGGCTCTCCCACCGAGCGCGCCTCGAGTCGAGCGGCTCGGAGCGAGCGAGAGCTGACTGACAAATTTAGTCCACTCGGCGCACTGAGCCGAGCTCCAACCTTCAGGGGAGATTGTCGCACGTAATGAGTGCGTACAATTGGGCTTGTCGCGAACCGTAGAATATATTGCGTACTATAAAAGTTATGTTCTTTTCTTGTGATTTAGAGTTACCGATGCGGAGGGCAGGGTGAAGCCCTATTAATGTAATAAGCGAGCGCGCTCGATAAGATGAACGAAGTTGTTTTTTTTTGTATTATATTATTTTCTATTTTTTTATTAATAATAAATGTGTCAAATAGTTTTAGCATAAATACAAGTGTATTAAGTTATTTATCTGCGTATAGTGAAAATCCGTATTACTATTGAAAGTACCGTGCAAAGGGGTTTGCGAGCGCATTGAGCTTGTTTCGTGTTAGAGCTGTGCGCGTATTGAGCGTGACAGCTAGGGATTGTAACAGGCGTATTGAGCCTGTTCGCGAGTAGTACTCCTGAACGTATTGAGTTCAAGGGTAACCGGGACACCTCCTCCTACCTCATAGAAAACCCGATTGTTACATGGCGCCCGAACAGGCTATGGTGGTTTAGGAGGTTGGTTTAGGGTTAGGTTTATGCTAATTTTGTCAAGTGCCGCAGTAGCCAGTGCCGTAGAATATAAAGTTTTTTTTTAGTGCTCTTTTCATTTTGATAAAATTCTTTTATTTTTTGTGGTTTTACTAAGAATAATGCCGAATTTTTTTAACGAATTTGATTCCGAGTTTCGGCTGCGGGGCCGGTTTAATCAAGTAGAAGCAAATGTGGAAGAGCTGTTAGAGACTGTGTTCGACCAGCAAGAAGCGCTGGGGCACTTCCACAAAGAGCTAGAAATTTTAAAAGCAGAAAACCATATTTTGAAAAGGCAGTTATTAACGTGGCAAGGAGTATTACGGCACGTATGACAAAATTGGAGGAGCGAATCGTAGCGATTGAGAAACTTATTGAGGAAGTTACGATTACATTAGCAAATTAAGTTTAAATTAGTACAGCGTTTGGATTAAATAAAATTTTTCTTTATTATGTTTCATAAATGTTGAAATAAATTGTAAAGTAAATAAATTTGAAAAAGCCTAGCGAGGCAGTTTTGTTTTCTTCACTTTCTTATTTTTTTGTGCGTTATAAATAGTCCGAAAGTACCCGTACGCATCGAGGTTATTACAATCTCTCAGAATTAATTTGTTTTGGATTAATTTTTTTTTCGGTTTCTTAAATTAAAGTCAAAATGTCGGGGAAAATAGGCGTAGCGTGGATCTACCGGTTGAAACGCGATGAACTTGTAGATCTACTAGCGAAATTCAACATTGAAAAGTCCGGGAAGGTCGATGAATTACGCAAATGCCTGATCGCTTTCGTAAGGAAGAATCCTCAGCTGTTTACCGACAAACCAACTGATGCCGAAGATTATAACGAGCAAGCAGACAAAACGGCAGATGAAGAAAAGCCAGAGTATGTTCACGTGGTAGTTAAAGAATCACGGACATCTACACCGATTGCAAGCGGATCAGGCATGCAAGACATAACGAACGCGTTCGATGGACCACAACAGGATGAGAGACAACAGCCGGTTTACGTAACGCAGGAGAGTAATCCGACGGCAAGAGTATTGGATCAAATGCGTAAATGGAATTGCCATTTTGACGGAAAAGACGTCTACGCTTTCCTCGAGAGAGTAGAGGAACTTAGACGCGCATATGAATTTACAGAACAGCAAATAATACAGGGATTTCCAGAATTGTTGCGAGGAGAAGCGCTGCTTTGGTTCAGGAATATATCCCAAGAAATTACGTCATGGCCGGACTTATAGCAGGCTATACGTGATTTCTACCTACCACCAGAGGAGACTAGAAATTTGTATGCGCAGATAAGAGAAAGGAGACAGTCTGCAAGCGAAACAATGCGTGCATATGTGACAGCATTGTCCACCATGATGCGCCGTCATGGAAAGATTGGAGCCGAAGAGCAGCTCGACAATTTATATTATAATATGAAACCGGAGTTACGGCTATATATTAGTCGCGATAGCATAAACTCATCGGTGGATTTGATTAAGAAAGTAGAGCGAATAGAGCAAACGCTCAAATTAATAAAGATTGAAGACAAAAAAACCCCGTAATGAATCATCGAGCAATGTAAACGCGGTAATGATGCGCGATACGATAGGTCGAGGCTTGCTGGAAATGTAAGCAGCAAGGCCATTCGAGACAGAATTGCAGAAATAAATGGCGCAAATTCTGTTCCTTTTCCGGAAAGGATAATGTATTCACGCGAGATTGTGCATGTCATGCGGCACAACCGACGGGAAACGGAGCGCAGGCCGAGACAAATGCAGCGGCAGAGCCTCGGCCGAATTAAAAGATACGCGTTTATTTGTGAATGTAAATGTCGGGAAGGTTAAATGCAATGCCCTGATCGATACCGGTGCAAATTTCTCGTGTATTAGCCAAACGATGGTTAATAAAATAAAAAAAACTAACGGTAGAATTAAAAAAATTGCAAGAATAGCAGCTGTGGCTAATGGCCAGCTAGTAAAGATTAATTTTTTT